>CAJDSM010007235.1:0-16794 GCA_903981925.1 Ostrea lurida | reverse complement strand
CTAATGGACACTACACCAACACTAATGGACATTAAATGAACATGATCGTCACATAACACCACTAATAGGCACTATACCAAACTAGTGGACACTGTGCAAACACTAGTGGACAGGGTGCAATAATAACTCTAGTGGCCACTATATTAACACTAAAGTACACTATATCTACATTAGCGGACACTATACCAAAACTAATGGACATTATAACACCACTTATTGACTCTATATCAACACTAGTGGACACTATACCAACACTAAGGGACAACAGATCAACACTGAGGGACATTATAAAGACACTAATGGACACTATATGAAACTCTAGCAAAACTACACCCAACCCTGGGTGAACAATTTCGAGCACCTGAAGTGTGTGTTGATATTTTTAGGTGTTGGTGATGAGGTGAACCAGCAGGGATTAGAGATGTTGGCTTCCGGTTACGACCATGTGTATCTGCTGAACAACCTGAATTCTCTGAATGAGGTTCGGGACAAATTAACCGCCCGATTCTGCAGAGGTAAGACATTTCTGTGGTTTGTGGGTCGTAACCCCGTCACCTGACATGACAGTCTTCATTTCTCAACACACACAGCTGTGTAGGGAGTTGTGTAGGCTGCACAGCCTAGTCCCGAGTATTTAACAGCTACCGCCACGTGCGCTCATCTACAAATTCATTGTCTGCAGTTTTTGTATACGATTTTTTTTTATCTTTATAAATCTCTTTACTTGTTCATAAAAAAACCCGGTGCGATATGAACTCCATGTCTGCTTTGTTAAGAGATCTCTTGTTCATATTGCATGCTGAACCACCAAAATAAAGTTTTAAGAAGAAAAAAGCCTCTTACTGGAAATCATAGACATTATTTAAACGTGTGAAAACGAGGCTAAAAAGAGAATATTAAGTACACAAAAACATTGTAATTTATGTAAAGATAATTCGAACTGTGATGATTTTATTCTAATGTTGTTTTGTATTTCGTACAAATTTTTGTTTTCAGGAACCCCCGCCCCTAGCACTGAGGGTAAGCATTCCAACAGAATTTGATATTCATACTAATTGCAATGAAGGCTTGTGAAGTATAAATTTGATTTCTTATCGTGGCACTGAAGGCCCGGTGACACAGATACCTACAGGCAACGTGAGATATCTGTCGCTGATTGCGGCATCGAAACACAAAGCAAGCGCTGCTGTCACGTGATATCGGACTTGTCGCGTGCCGCGAACTCTTCTGTACGTTGTATTTATTTTAAAATTGAATGAAGAATACCTCTACCGAAGTATGAAACCGACTCCTTTTTCTTTTGTTTGTATGTCTAATATAACACTGGCTAAATATTACTTTAAAGTTCAATTTCACAGCTGTCAAAAATAATTTTATCTGTGAATAGCACGGTTAAATTGTGTACATCGTGTCAGTTATTGACTGGGACCATCATGAGACTGGAGTTTTGATAGAGTCAGATTTTGAAACGAAGGTTGAGTTTTTAGAATTGTGAATTGATCTCCAATATTTAAAACAAAAATGTAATTCTTGATCTAAAGGCGTGATGTAGAGCCAGATTTTTGATTATTGATTTATTCCTTTTATTTGACGTGATGACTTTGACTTTGCAATTGTCAACTTTCCTTTTTTGTGTAGTAATGTACCACTATCACCTGCTTATGGTGTGTATGTCTCTCAGTTGATTCGATACGCATGGACATGCATGCGTATGATGATCTTTTAAAGCGAGGCCAACTACTAACCAAAAAGTTGATGTTGCAGGGTTATAACAAATCTCGTTTAAAGTCATCATTTCGCAAATTCTACGGTCGCTATAATGACCTTGTTTGCGATTACAAATTATCACTAAATCATATGTTGACTGATTTGTTTCATACCCTTTGTTAGACTGTCATTTTCATACTAGATTTGACGACGGGTAACCCCGTTTACTTTGTTTCGACTACAGGCTCACGGCGGGTGTGACCGGTCAGCCGAGGATGCTTACTCCTCCATGGCACCTGATCCTGCCTTCGCTTTCGTCGAAGGTCCGTGTTGCCCTACACTCGATTTTGTATGGGGTTTTTTTTTGGACTATGATTACGTTTGATACTTTGTTACTTCGCCATTTTATATTTGATAACACCCGTTTCAAAATCACACAACTGTCATCATACTACTAGAATGGCCATGGTTTCTCATGTTGTTCATGTAAGTTCTGACGTCACTAACTAGATTGGTGGCTAACTAGAAAATTGCTAGAAAGTTCTTTGATAAATGTTTGTTAAGTTTGGCAGCAATATGCGTGACCATGTTCATAATTTGGTTTTGTAGCATCTGTAGTTCATTGAAATAAAGCAACGTTTTATTTTGTGTTTCTTGTTCACCCCGATAAACAGTTTATTTTCTTGTTACTCATGCGTAATTTAAATCTTTGTTTCATTGAGGTTTAATTTATATGGAACCACAAAATTTAAAAGCTCTCAGTACTTTGTATTTCGTAGCCTGTTGACATTGGGTTGAAGAAATGAAAATATGTTCAGAGTAAATAAAACTTTTCATGATTTCTTCAATAGAAATTCTTCAATTTTCCAATATTAGCGTAATTTCTTTTCTCTTTTGTTGTTGCCATTTGCATACGCATTTTTCACTAACACATCCACGTGCGAGCTTTTAGACTACATGTCAGTTTTGGTTCATGCAAATGTCATATAAAAATATGATTTAGTATTATAAGTGTACCTTCATTGTTATAAAAATTGAATCTTTTAAGTGTTTCTACAGCATACGTATTTAGAAACCTTATTATTCAAACTATTCTGATAAAGTTCTGATGAAAATTTTCATGTCGACGAATTTTTAGTCTTGCTCTATTTTGGCATGGTCCTTATGATATACCCTATACAATACCGCAATATAACGATGCTGTTTGTCTTCCAGGTCGGTACAATGCTTGTAAGTGATTCAGGTTGTTAACAATTTTCCTTGTCACCTTCAATTTCTGAGACACCCTTTTCAATTTTTCAATTGTTAACTTTTAAATCAACTATGTTTCTGTTAACCGATAACTTCAATATTAATTGATTATGAGAGAATTGTTTACCTAGCCATGCTAGATGGTCGTGTTGTAGAAGGGTGATATGTTGTAGTGAAACGCCAGTTCAGCCAAAAAAACTAAGATCGTAGAAGCTACGGTCAGTACGAAGTTTAACCTAGTTTTAGCTGATAGTTGTAATCTTCTTTGACGTTTTCAGAGTAATTAAATGGATGAGCGCTATTACTTTCGGTTTGGCTTTTCCCTTCCTAGCTGTCACTTAGAATATAAACCACAGTAAGAACTCTAGTGCTAGACGTCATTAATTGTTTAATACATATCTTAACAGTTCAAATTACAGATAAAAAAAAACTTTCAAATTTTAATGTTAACTTAACATCTTGTAAACAAACAATTTTTTTTTCAATATTATGATTATTACATAAAGAAATTCGTAAGAGAACTTATGTAAAGTTTTTCAGTAAAATTTGCAACGAAACTATTGGTGGTTGATACATGTAATTATGTAATCAAATTACATTAAAGCATGTATTAACAAGCCTGCCCACGTGCTTCTCGTCATGGAGGCCAGTCCACCGCGTCATCAGCTGGAGCCACAGGATGTGGACACGGTAGCTGAGTTTGTTACCCATCTTACGAGAAGCATTGGACAATCTCACGTGTTCAAATTAGCACGTGAGGGGTCTCTCAAGAATGTTCTAACTTTTACGAATGTTAAGAACTTCTTGAGATCTCTCAGACACTCCAACCTAAGTACCGGGTCGGCATACGACAGAAATATTTTGGAACCTGACTTAAAACCGGGTTCTGTGAACATTGTCGTCATCACTGGTTTGCCTTCCCAGATGTTTCTTGTTCAAGCACCGGAACCGGAAAGATATGCAACTCATACATTCACTGTAGGTAAGAAACAATCTCATTTTCCTAGAAAGATGCTATATTTGAATTGCCGAAGTTCAATTCCGTATTACTGGATGTAATTTGTTTGCAATTCCTTTTTAGGCATTGGTAAAAATGTAAGAAGAGAAAAGTTGGAACAACTTGTACCTAATTCAAAGACATTTCTAGTTCAGAACCAGAGTATGTCGACAAAGGTTGTAAAGGAGATAATGGCTTCAGGAATATGTTTAGGTATCTATTTTCATCCGGTGTTTGTATATTTTGAAGAATACTGCCAAACTATATGCATATTATGCTTTTTAAAATCACTAATTTTTATAGGTTGTGAAGATGTAGATTTATATTTTGTACTGGATTCGTCGAACAGCATAGGGCCCGCAACATTTCAAAGAGAGTGTAAGCTAGCGGCAGATTTGGTTAGTTTAATGGACATTAGAAATGGTCATTCCTCCATAACTACTGTGTCCTACAGCGATACGCCGGAGCTACACGCTTACTCAGACGCTAAGCAATTTTCTTCATTGGTCCTCACTCATCAATGGAAGGGAGGCAACACTATGACCCATCATGCTTTAGACATGACATTAAAAGCTTCCGAAGGAAAAGCGAGCGGCAGAAGACAAGTCGGAATTTTGATGTCGGATGGGGCGTCCACTTCTCCCGATCGCACAGAGAGGGCCGCCAGCAAAATCCACAGAAGTGGTCTAGAAATGTTTGTTATTGGTAGGTTATGTTCAATATTACTGATGCAAATTTCCTAAGCACTTTAAATCACATGACATAAGAAATGAATCTTTTTGGGGTGATGCAGGTTCACCGTTTTTAGACGGTAAAACTCATCAATGCGCGAAGATTTTATTTCTTATCATCTAATTTTATATTACAACAACAAAATAATGTTCATTTGACTTTACTTGTTGTTCAGGTACGTTGATCGAAAAATCACCTCAATTCTTAAAAGGTATTTTAACCAAATTAGAATCGGCGCTAGGTGATCACGTGAAATAAAATTAAATGATAAAAACATCACATATACTGTCTATTTTCTGCAACTACAACCGTGGATATGACCGCATGTTGTTAATTGCATACGTCAAAGGTCTAATTACGCGATGTAAGTATCATCAATAAATAAATTGTACACCCATGGAAGTAGTACGCACGGGGGTTATTTACAGGAAAGTCTTGTACTCACGAATTCAGTGTAAATCCCACAAGAAATACAAATTTAAAAGCTTGGCAAACTCGGACCCCTGGACACATTAGAGGTGGGATCAGGTGCCTAGGAGGAGTAATCATGCCCTGTCAACCGGTCACACCCGCCGTGAGCCTTACATCTCGATCAGATAATCGGAGTAACCCGCAGTTAAAATCGGTTTCCTACTGGATTTGGCTGCTGGTGGTCCCGTTTGCTTCATTTCGACTAAGGGCTCACGGCGGGTTTGACCGGACAGCAGAGGATGCTTACTCCTCCATGGCACCTGATCCTACCTTCGCTTTTGTCGGAGGTTCGTGTTGCCCTACACTCGATTTTGTATACATCTTTTTCGGATTGTGATTACGTTTGACACGATGTTAACTTCGCCTTTTGCTTGTGAAGAACGATCTAACAGTTGTATGAAAGACGTCAGGCAGTAAGTGTAAAACTGTCCAACGAAGATTCTAGAGGGCTTGACTCTTCTCTAGAGTATAATGAGAATTTGCTGTAGTATCATTATATGGTAGCTCTTCCAAGGAAAAGTGCTTATGTTCCACGTTCCTTTTCAGAAGACGAAATTTTCACAATTACAATTCAGTTTTTAAAAGAAAAGATGAAAATAACGAACAGTTTCAAACACATTTGATACCGCAGTCAATGTATTCCAAAAACTTCACAAAAACTCTTGCAAACAGAGATTTATTACTAGATCCATTGAGTGTTCTACCAAGCTCCTATCTTTGTTGAAATACTACTGTAACCACTTTGAAGAAAGATCAGACTTATTGTACCACAACATATGCGAGCAGGGATGCAAATCAAAGGTGAATTCTAAAACCTTTAATAGGTTTGAAACCATAAAACTTTTCCCAAATCAACAGTCAATATGACTTTTCAACAACCATTCCTCACGACAAATTAAAAGACTAGACAATAGTGTTTTTTAAGTAATAAAAATGGAACACGGAAACCATTCATATACATTCATATACATGTATTGTGATGATTCATTCAAAACATCACTTTGATTCTACACACAACTGAAATTGACTCATTGAAAATGTCGACGTGGTATTCGGTGATCACGTCTTCCAACAGTCTGTTGGAATTCCCATGGACATACATTTTGATGACATGTACTCCTTTGTTAGCTGACCTACTTTTATATTCTGATGAGGCAGAATTTATTCAAAAGCTTCTGCATAAGAAGAAAACATGTCTTGCTATGGCCTTCAAAGGGGCATGGACACGTTTTGAACTAAAAAAAAATGTTCATATTTTAGATTGCCAATTTTAATGTAGATAAAGAACGGCCTAGCAATTGCTATAAAACACGTCAGACAGCATTTGACCCTATGGCGGGTTGTATGGACAAACTAGACTGATAACTAATGACTATAGAACTGTTGAAACCCCTGCAACAACTTGTTTGTAAGCAGCCTGCCTCGATCAATTCAAGAACTGATTATATGCAGAACAAGCTCTTGCGTATCGAATAAGTTGAAAGACATACACACCATATGGAGGTGATGATGGAATATTACTATATAAATATGGGAAGTTGACGATGGAGAAGCTGAAATCGTCTCGTTTGCCATAAAGTTGTGTTGTTAGTTTGCCGTTAATGTATTTGTTCAATAACATATCCAAGTACGAAACAGGCATGGATGACTCTAGTGTCTTTTATGTCAAGTTCACTGAATATATCAGTTCGACATATATCATTAATAGTTAAGACGTCGATATATCGAAGTGATGAATTAAAGGCCACGGCCAGAGATTTTTGAATAAATTCTGCCTTGTAAGAATGTGAAAACGGGTCAACTAATAAGGAACACAATTCGTGTACATGAGAATTCCAACAGACTGTTGGAAGACTTGATCACCAAAGACTACAAAGATAGTATCAATGAAGAACTCCAGCATTGTTTTAATGTCAACTTCAGAGTACTTGTGCGTAGAATCAAAGTGGATTTTGACATAGTATGTTTTTGAATGACTGATCACGAGATATGAATATTTCCTTAATCCATTTTAGCTAAAGAAGCATTTGTCTATATAATGTCAAAAAATCTAGTCTTTCATCTATCGTGAGGAATGGTCATGTTAAGAGTAGAAAAGTCATACGTTTTGATGTTGATTTGAGAAAAGTTTTGGATTTTGATTAAATTTATAAGAAGTTCTTTAGAATGTTTTTATAGAATCAACATTTGATTTACACCACTTCTGACATATGTTGTGACACAATACATCTGAAGTTGCTCCTCCACAGCTGTCAATTCTTTTATGAGGAGCAAAGACATGGGCTTGTTGAAACATTTACTTGACCCAGCATTGTGTATATGTTCAACACAATATTACGTATTTGAGAAAGGAATAAAATCATTATTATTTTTGCAGGAATGGGAGAAAATGTGAATATTGAAGAATTAGAAATGATAGCCTCAAGCCCTTCTCGCATGTACATGGAGAAATCAGTTACTGCCAGTCACCTGACACAAGCTATATGTAACGGTAAGAAAATCCCTTCCTCTATTGTGTCGAGTGGATATCCGCTCTGTTTTTCATTTCATCAAAAATCTTCTTTTTTTTTTTTTTTTTTTTTTACATTTCAGGTGATGTTAATGACGAGGATAAAAATATACCAGATAATAATTTGGGTCAGTATTTTACCCGATTTTCATTCCTATTTTCTACATAAGAAATGTTTTGTCAAAGATATAGGATATGAAGTAAAGCTCACATACAATCCAGTCAAAAATGATGAAAACTTTTTAAAGAGAGCTCCAATGATGCACAGTGATTTTGTGTTATATAGTAGTTATATAGTAGTGAGATTGATCGCTATACCTTCACTATTTTCAACCGTTCTCATCACTATAAACGATTGCTTTCAGACTGTAGAGAAGCGTTTGGCATTACTATAAACTATTGCTTTCAGACTGTAGAGAAGCGTTTGACATTGTCTTTGTTCTGGATAGTTCCTGGAGTCTTACCACAGAGAAAAACTTCAAGAAGGAGCTCCATTTTGTGATGGAACTAGTAGACAATCTGCAGTTCGATTTCAATCGCGCCTCTGCATCAGTGATTACATACTCGGACCAGGCAACAGAATATTTCTTTCAAAATAAAAAGGACTTTGCATCTACTGTTCCCAATTTACCTTGGCTCGGAGGAAATACGTTCACAGACATAGCACTCAGCAAAATATTACAGAATGTAGAGAGGAAGATGAATTCCATTCAGTCGGGTTCCGACAGACCGCTAGTTGTAGTGGTAATAAGTGACGGTGGTTCCACTAGTCCGTATAGGTTAGAAAAAGTTGTCTCCCGACTGAAACAATTCAAATTCCTGAAATTGTTTGCAATTGGTACGTAAATCTTACACAAACATGTTCAACGACAAAGATTATAATTACTTTCGGATTTTTATGAGATGAGTGCACATGCCGTCGTTCAGATTTGCAATATGATTCATATAAGAGATGCCCAATTTTCTGTCAACTATATTCAGTGTGACATTAATTGAAATAATGACGCATTTTAGGTGTCGGCTTCAATATCAATTTAAAAGAGTTGGAAATGATAGCTTCTGATCCCTCCGACAGTCACATGTTCATGGTAGATGATTTAGAAGTCAACAATAAAATTCTGAAATCACTTCTGACGTCACAGATTTGTAGAGGTTTGTTTGGTTTTTTTCAGTACAGTAGTATTTGAATGTTCTGGAAAGAAAATAATAAGCCTGAATATTGATGATACTTTAGTAAAAGAAGTTTATCCTTTATAGATGCTGTATATCTATCCGTGGTGTCACCACCAGCCTCAGTTAGTGAGTAAATCGACAATTTAGTTTTGATACATGTGGTTTATTTCATTTTCTTTGAAGAATGTTCGATTTTCAAAATTACTGTTTGATCTGTAATTTCATTTTGTTTCTGTGTGTGTAGGATGTACAGAACATGTGGATTTGGTGTTCATGTTGGATAGTTCATCGAGTCTGGGAGTCGTTAATAATCCAGATGTCAACTTCCTCAAAGAAGTAGCATTTGTTATAGATGTTATCAAGCTGGGTAACATTGATTTTCAGCAGTCACGTGTTTCCGTCATAACATACAGTGACGTAGTGATATTACGTCAGTACTTCAGTGAGGACGAACTATTATCTGGTGTATTACGACTTCCTTTCCTCGGAGGAAACACGTACACTCACACAGCTTTACAGCTTATGCTGGACGAGTTAAAATATCTAAAAGCTGTTTCCAAGGGCAAAAGGCCCGCAATCGGTATAGTCCTTACAGATGGACACTCAACGATACCAAAGCTTACATCTAGCGCGGCAAAAAATCTTCATGATGAAGGTTTTAGGATAGTGGTATTTGGTACGTTTTAATGTCTTTAAATGGTAGACAAAAGTATAATGTACATCGTCTTCAAATTTTATTCCTCACTCGAAATACAATGATCTGCACTGCTCTATCTTTCACCTAGGTGTTGGGCCTCACGCGGATATTCGTGCACTGACAGAAATTGCCTCACTTCCAAAGAACGACAACCTGTTCCTGTTGGATGCTTTAGACTGGCCTACTTCTTTTCTGCCCAGTCTACACAACAGCTGTTGATTTAGCTTACGATATTAAATAATACTAGTCACGTATTCGCATTACTGTCTCTGATCCATCACGTGATGGGTCAATATTGCGAGTATTTATGTATGTGTTAAAGGCCAAGTAATATATAAGGACTTCAGTATGTTTTCTAATTGATTGCGTACCATTCATGTTGTATTTTGTCATCCATTTGTACGCCATTGTATTTATCATTGTAATCTGTAGAACAGGGAGAAAATGTGATGTCATTGCAATTTCTACAATTTCGTTACTTTTCTTGAGAATACTGTCTTTATGGTACTTTAAGGAGTCAAAAGTATGCTCAAAAACGACGAACCTGATTTCGAATATTTGTGCTGACCTCAGAATTTTGCACACATACTCTAAATGTGGTTCTTCTTGACGTATTTCTGTATACAAATGAAAAGGTGAAAATAAACAGTGATCAACCTCATAAATCCTTTACGGAATACAAATTAAGAGCCGGACAAACACGGACCCCTGGATATACCAGAGATGTGGCCAGGTGCCGAGGAGGAGTAAGCTGCACAGCAGTCAGCATTTGACCCAATGACAGGTTTTACTGTGGGTTGACTAACGCGTAATACTGAAATATATGTTGAACAATATTGATTGAACAGTAAATGCTCATTTTCTCTCCAAATAATCGTCATTTGTTGTACTCTCTGTAAATTCCATCCCAGAAACCCTTTGGTGTTATATTGTATCAAAGGGTACGCTATCGCCTGTGCAAGTTTAAAAGGGATCTTTATTGAATTGGTTCGTCGTCGTTAAAAAAATGACATTGTAATTAACACAAACACTTGTCGCTCGGTTCTTTGAAACAGTAAATGCAATAGAAATGTTTATGTTTGAAGTGATTGGTTAAATGTGCTCACTTTGATTTAGTCAATGAACATTTCTCTAGAAATATACATTAATATTCAGTTTGTATAATGGATTCTGTATTTGTCCAGATGAGTACTAGAATTATGTATATACAATGTATTTAGTCAATTCAGATGTAATCAGTCCATTAAATTGTCGTTTTCTGTCTTTGACCTTGGCACGTTTGTTTTTGAAATCAAATCTAAGCGGTTTACATACAATATCTCCAGCCAAGGTACCTGTGTCACTGCCTTCTTTAAATATTACTTTGTTCTAAATACAGTCAATGTACTATTGTCTTCTAACTGTGTTTTGTACCTTCTTTTAGCCCCGCCACAAGACTGTAAGTGTATCTATATCTATGTACATGTATGTGATTTGCATGTCGTAGGTTTGTAATACTAATAGTACATAGCATCGTATGTATTAGACCCCACTCCCCATTAACACCGATTTCTGTCACCACCTGATGTACGAATCTTTCATTTCTATTTATTATATATTTCTCTGTAATGCAAAGTGCACAGAAATTTATCCCATTGTTTTTACTTTTCGAATCTTGTTAGATACACTTATAGGCGTTAGATAAAATTATCCAACCCGTAGAGATAGCTTTATTCATGAAATTGAAATGAGGGTGTTTTAAAAATGTACCCTGAGCATGTATAAAGCTCTATCCTTGTTCGCAGTTAATAAACTAGAGAATAGCCTCTTATTTCTTTAAAATATCCTTCCAAAGCATGACAATTTTTTTACCATACTGTAAATAATAGACATTGTGATGCGAGTAAATGTTGTGCACATGCATTGAATTATAAAGATACACATATACATTTGCTTTGGACATTTTTATCGATAACTTAACATGACTGCATGAGACGGAATTTGTGATCTATACACATTTGAAATTGATACATAACATCTCTATGTTCTAGGAATTCAGAGACCTATACACATTAGATACAGAATATCTCTATGTTCTTGGAAGTTATGAAACGGTCATATTTAAGGAAATAATGTACATGATGCATGATCGCAAACTTCAAAATCCCTAACAATCCAAAAAATATTGTATGGGTTTTCAAACCAAATTTCAGATCAACATCTTGTTCAAAGAAACGAATTTTGGAAAATAGTTCAAAATCATCAAACTTTTTATATCATATATTGATTAACTTTATATCTGATGTTCATATGTACATGTAATTCACTTAATTTTCCATTGATTCTAAGAACAAATATCCTTAACTCAAATGATTAATTTGATGGTAAAAATTTTCTTTGAAAATTGATTTGTCGATTGGTATTTTAACAAGCATTTCCTTTCTTTTTTTCTTTTTTTTTCTTTTTGGTTCAAAATTAGTATTCATTCTAAAATACATATCTTCTCTTCCACATAAATTCTCTGCTTTTAAATGACGGAGCTAGCAGGCATATTGGCATACAGTTACAGATTGTTCCCAGCCAGTAGATCTTGTTTTTGTTCTGGACAGCTCGTGGAGTTTAATGAGTGAAACTAACTTCCAGAAGGAGCTCAAGTTCGTAGCGGAGGTAGTGAGCGCATTATCTTCCAGAGTTGGTCAGTCCCGGCTGTCTGTTATTACATTTAGTGATAACGCAAATATGTCCATCCCTCTGACAATGTATCAGTCAACGCCACAGTTTATCAACAAGGTCCTGAACCTGCCGTGGAATGGCGGGAATACGTACACGGACCGGGCGCTAGAAATGATGTACAAACAATTTGACAGTTACCGTGAGTCTGGTAGACGGAGCGTAGGGGTCGTCATCACTGACGGAGGATCAACCAATCCATTCCGGACGACATCAGTCGTAAGGAAGGTCAAGGAAAGGGGCATCGAAATGTTTGCTATTGGTAAGATGTATGAAACATTCCAACGCGTGGAATTCTAGGCGTCGTCGTGTAGTGTAGTGTTTAAGGTTTAAAAAACGATCTGAGGCACATATCGGTGGTGTAAATTGATATCTTTTAGTAAAAAACTAAAAAAGATGAAAAGACAAAACACCCTGGGCCAATACAAAACAAAAACACCCTGGGCAGATATTTACGGTGTAAAAGACGCAGACATCATATGCTAAAAACCAAACATTGTTTCTTGTACATATTATATTCAAATTGTATCTTGTGAAACATTGTAACATTTCTCGACTCTTTATCTAGAGGTATTTATGATTCACGCCTCGAAGTTAAGGCACTCTTCAGGTCTAAATCCTGACCAGAAATAAGGTAAATCTGCTCAGGGTTTGGACGTGGCCTCGTCAAGCATACAGCATAAATGAGAGGCATATGTTTCTCGAATGAGAACTTAGGAAAGTAACGTAAACTAAACGAAAAGGTAAAGATAACGAACAGTGATCGATCTCGTAAGTCCTAAATAGAATACAAAAACAAGAGTTACGAATTAAGAATGTCCATTTCTATTACTTTCAACCCCCTTTGTAAGTAAGAAATTTAGGCACCTCACCAACAGCTCGCGAGTCTCTTTAGGGGTGAAAATTTTCAAATGTGATATGATATAACAAATAAGCAATTGAACAAACCACACCACACTGCAGAACAATGCCATGTGTATGTGGAAGACGAGCATTCACCGAGTTCGTGTATGTAGACTAGATAAAGAGTTATGCTTATATCATACTACAGAAATAGAAGGGACTATATTTTTTGCTGTAGGTGTTGGGATGAGTATTAACAAAAAGGAACTACAAATGATCGCCTCGGAACCAGTTAACCTTCACGAGTTCATGGTGGATGACTTGGACGGACTGAAAATGCTCAGGAGCACGTTGGTATCCAGGCTGTGTCCAGGTGGTCTATCAGTTCAATCCGACCCCTTTAACTGATTGTCAAAACCATGCTATCCAATTGGATATGTTTTTATATTAAAGATCATGACAATTGGGGGGTTTATTGGCTATATGAATACGATTGCTAAACGGGGACTTCTTCTGTATGTCTTCTCTCTAGTAGATGATCTTTTGTTGATAATGCACCAACTATATTTATATATCAAATGCATATCTGTATACTGCATGGTAGATTATTACACTGTAGATAATGTGTACTCATGCATAAAACTTTTTAGGTCCAACTAGATCTCCACCAAGGAGAAGTAAGTATGGTGTTGTAATTTGCAGACGTTTGCCATCTGTAGATGAGCTTACAATATACAGTTGTACTTGTATGGTTTACCATAGATTTAGTTTACTGGTTCCCAGTACTGCTTTTGTAAAATTCCATTATTTTATTACTTATTACTCTTTGATATCTATAAAAGAGTATTTCAACATGACTTAACATCTTACGTTATTAATGAACCATTTGGTCATTTCTCTGGAATATGGCAGACTAAAACAAAACTGCTTTGTGTGCTAATTTTAATCTTTTTCACACATTTTTTTTATCGTGTAAATTTCATTGTGTTATAATTTCATCATTTGTTACCCATAGCTAAATGATGCTTTGGTGTATATACAAGCACGCAGTTATTTCTAAGAATTGCCACAGCGAAAATATTCAAAATTGCTTCACGTTCACAAGCAAAAATATGTTATCATTTACGATCAACCAATGTATCATTTCTTTGATTAAAGAATAAATCTTGATTACCTGGAATTTTTATTAAAATTAATCAGTATTAACTGTATTTTAATCTTTTTCTATTCGAATAAGGTAAAAGAATTTTACATTTAAATCTTTTAAAGAATTTCTTTCTTCTTCATAATCATGTATATCACGAGGAGGTTGGTTTTTATATCTAAAATATGTGTACGTTTTCTTTTTGTTAGATTTTTAATTCATAGACTAATTGTTTGCTTATTAGATAGCAAATAATAACTTATAAATTAATTTCATGTACGTTTCATTTTTAAGAATAAAGATTATCAATTATATCTAGAATTGACACAAAGTAAATATGACATGAAAACAATGTGGTATTGTAGTGAAAATATTAAATGTACATTTCATCATTTTATATATTTAAATGAACAGCTTGTACCAGCGAACCGGCTGATATCTTCTTCATCGTCGACAAGTCTTCCAGTTTGCAGAGCCAGGCTAACTTTGATAAAGAACTCCAGTTCATCGCTCGTGTCCTCGATAACGTCGTCATAGGGACAGGACCCGATGACTCTCGAGCGGGCCTTATTTCTTTCAGTACCAACGCTACTCTGGAGTTCGGCCTATCTACCTACAGTAACGATGGCGAAGTACGGAACGCACTTCTGGCCTTGTCATTTACTACGGGGGATACTTACACTCACAAAGCCTTCAACATCATGCTGGATGAATTTGCAAGAACTGCCAGACGTGACCCACGAGTTAGGAAAATAGGTAATATGGGTATCTCTGACAAAACTAACCTATATATAAGTGGTATCCTACATAAAACTGAAATGGGTAACTCTGGTATTGTGGAAAGGACCGGAATAGAGGACACTAGTATTCTAGACAAGGTTGGAGTAAATACATATATCTTTGATATTCAGGAAAAGACTGGAATAATGATTTTGACCAGATAAAAGACTGAAATAATTTTGACTAGACAAAGATACCTTTGACCAGATGAAAGACTTGAATAAATAATTTTGACCAGAAAAAAGCCTGAAATAGGTAATTTTGTCCTGATAAAAGACTAATATAAATAGTTTTTGTTATCTTGGAAAAGACTATGATAGGTGATACCACTATTGAGGAAAAGGCTAGAATATAGATATTTTATTAGTAGATAGTTTGAATCAGTATCTGTTGGTTACAGTCTTATGTGTATTTGCGATTATTTCAGGTTTTATTGTCACTGATGGTCAATCCACAGATCCTAATAGTCTAAAAAATTCCATTGCAAGACTTGATAACACCGATATTGAAATGTATGCTGTTGGTAAGTAATAATATAAATCATATACGGTACCAAATTTGATGCACCAGATGCGCATTTCGATATATTATGTCTTTTCAGTGATGCTCAAATCGAAATGTTGGAAATCCGTATTAAAAGTATTAAAAAGACCGTATGGATATTATATTTTTATAGTGATTATATCCTCTAAAACACCACTTCATTCCTGTTTACTCCGCCCTTTGAGTACATATGGCGTTTATAAAGATCACTTAAAAATGTCTGATGAGTACATGTACCTGAACTTCAAAACATTGCGATAGAATGACCATGATAGAAATATGTCTTAACATGAACAGTTGCGGCATCTTCATTATCAAAACGGTGAAGCACTGCTGGTTTACCTCATTTATACAATTGTTAATCGCTTTCCCAAATTGGCTTGAGTAAATGAACGGCATGCTTATATATGAGAAAGTTGCTGGTCTCTCTGATATGACCCTAGAACGGAAGTCCTCTGTCATAGTAGACAACCACCCATCACAGCCATGCATTGGTCAACATTTGTTAACCCTACAGTTGATAATGTCTCTATATGCGCGAAATTTTCTCGAATAGGACAACGAACAAATTCGAACTTCTACTTAAATCATTTCTTGATTTTTATAACAGTTTAAAATGTACAGATGTGTTAAGGATTTATTACATTTTATAGAGAATATATATATATGATATCATCTCGTGGTTCCCTCTGATTTAGGATGCTGTGAATCTACAGGTATTCATTATTGTTGGGATGATGTTCAATGTTATTTGTTCTGTGTGTGCTGATCTAAGCAGTATGCTTATATTTGGTGACAACAATTAACAATGCAAGTGCTTTTTCAGTTTTCACCTTTTACATAAACAAGAGGCGTCTGGGTCTTAACATTGAGATGAGTTCAAAACGTCAATATCTATCATCAATACCATATCTTATCCATCCAATACATTAGGATACCTGTTTAAATTGTGTATCAAATAATTTGGAAAATATTTTACCGACACACCAATACCCAACGTGAGTCTACTCTGGCATTCAAAAAAGGGCATATTCTACGTCCTTAATTAGACACAAAACTTTTATCCGGCTGATTAGTTGTGGTGATGGATTTTAATGTCTGTTTTCGTCGTAATTTTGTTAATTATGGAACACTTTCTGTAGAATAGAATATTTTAAAATGATTCAAATTTTGATTTTGCTCTCTGTGAAATAATCTTTCTAACAAATACGTGTCCTTCAACCTTACTTATAGGTATA
>CAJDSM010007233.1:67-20931 GCA_903981925.1 Ostrea lurida | reverse complement strand
TTTCATCTTAGTTTTATTCTGTATATAAAACACAAAACAAAGGTTCACCGAAATTACAAAAGTTCTATTCCGTCCAGTAAGGTATGCATAAAAAGGATCAAGGTATAGTGATCAAACAAAAGCTATAATCACTGATGTAAAAATTGGAAAGTATTATTATGGGGGGGGGGGGGGGGGGGGGGGGGGGGGGAGCGGTGGGGGGGGGGAGGGGCTATATCAAAATGTACTTTTATTCTCCACCTACGTAACAGGTGTGCTTCAAGTATGTTATAATGGCGTCAGAAATCTTCACTCTAATCATCTACGATATCAACAGACAAGTAATTCAGTTCATAGTAACATTGTACAAGAATAAAATGTTCTAACCGCTATAAAAAATCAATCAAATGTCAGTAGTAGTATTGTTAATTCGAACAGTACATATGTAAAAATGTTGATAACTCTTAATATCGATATAATAATATCATTGTGATCAACCATTCGCGCTCCTAAGGTGTAGATTCTGGAGTAACAAAAAGTTTTTAAATGTGATATTGCAATGTTGATGATAGAGATGTCTGCTTCCACTAATATACTATTTTTTCCACTTGTGAAAATAGGCATCCAGACATTTTTGTTCAGGAACTATGACTCTATAGTAGGTCACCTTGATTACATGAGGAAGTAAACTTCCGGTGACCCTAAATAGCAAAATTGGTCTTTCGATCCGTTGGTCGGCGGTTGCGGTCGTCCGTCATCTCGTCGTGCGTTACAGCAATTGGATCAATATTTTTACTTCTTCTTTGATAACAACCATGTTAATTGTGACACCCAATCTTCACAAAAATTTGGTATGAAGCTCTTGGGACAAGGGGCACATAATGTATTTCAGGGTCTCTTGCACACCCTGGGGCTTGGCGGTGGTGGCAAAAACCCTGTCCAAAGGTTGGACCAAAATTTTTAAATAATCCTTCTTCTCTTCACATGAACCGTCACATCGTCTGACGAAAATTAACACCCAAATGCATTGGGATGTAGGGCAGGAAGCCTTTAGCAAAAATTAATTTGGTGATGCCCCCGGTAGGGCTTCTGACCCCAGGGCACGGGGCCCAACTTGGTAATAGTGTTTTTATATAAACATAGATTTGTAAAAGCATCTTCTTTAATGGCTTATTGATATTATGTGAACGTAACTGGATTTTTTGAATGAATGGCGGAGCTTTTTATCACTTGTAAACACATTTCTACATTGATACCTATAACTAGGCGGTAAGGGGTTTTTTACGTTATCAGGCGTGGGGCAAAATGGTCATAATGATGAAATGTGTTTAACAATTGCAAACATTTCATAACTCTCTTCTTGATTAACCATTGTCCAAATTCTTTCTCGAAGTTTGGCATGCAGCAATCATTTGGACAAGGCACATAATTATACAATTTCAAGGTCCTCTTGCCACCCCTCGGGGCCTTTGGGGGTTGGGGCAAACTGTCCTAAAGTGAGCCAATTTTCAAAAAATCTTCTTCTTACAACCGCACAGTTTTGGATAACAAAGCTTAGTAATGTACAAGCGGTAAGGCCTAGATTACAAAATTGTAAAGTGGTGACCCTGGGTAAGGGTTCATGACCCTTCTCGGGGGAGGGGGGAGCATAAACTTTGGTATCATATTGTTTACTATGTAAAAACATGTTTGTCAAAAGCATACTTTGTTCAATGCTATGTAGATCTATCCAATGTGAAAGTAAATAATCCTGAAATATTTGAATGAGAAGGGAGCTTTTATACTATAATTATACCCCATTGTTGTTATCGGATACTCAGGTCTGTCTGTCCATTGGCCTTTGTAAAGGCCGTATGTAGACAGGAATGGTGTTTCCCCCAAAGACTATTTTAGGATGTTAGCCATTTCCACCACGTAGAGTCCCGAATCAAAAATCACATCAATGGAACATCACTGGGGTCTACACCTCTCACTATGCTGGCTTTTAGGAACTAAAGGTGACTGTATCCCACTACTTGTCAATGTTGTTGTGGTAAAGGGCAAGGGTCAAGTGCCCTGGACATCAAAAAGTATCATACGGGCGTCCCGGTGTCCAGAGCATTATCCTGTCATACTAAAGGGTCACTATACATCATTCACATATATACTACTCATGAGTCGGAAGATGTTCTTCTATTGGTTTTAGGATCAATCAATGATATCTTCTTGTGTATATGATAGGAATCATATGCATATTTTGAAAAGATATTAACATGTGAAAGTAAAAATTGAGACTCCAATCCTGGTGTGGCTATGATACTCAGGTGATCCGTTTAAGGCCTGATGGGCCTCTTGTTTGAATCTGTATTATAATTAGCTTTGTCATAACGTGTGGTTAGATCATACAATGTTTTCCAAAAATCTTTTGAAGAAAATGACGTAAGACGTGGTGGTTTCAGGGGCCTGTGTTTTTGTTCCTCTGTTTTTCTAATATTAATATTTCCTTACATGTAGTGGTAGATTGAAGCACATGTTCTTTATAATTCCAACCTTTTTTAATCGTTTGCTCTGGAATTCATATGTATAGTTTAAATGAAGTAGTCAATAGCTTCACCTTGTGAATTGACTCGGTCCTGATCTCATGGGAAAATAATCTTGTAGAAACTTCAATTTGTTATTATTTTGGCATACAAGTACTATATTGTATGTCAATGTTTGGGTCTGAATTCGAGTATGATAGCTGCCATATTTGCTCTTAAATTCATGTTCAATATTTTTGCCTTGTTTTTTTATTCCCTAGGGTTATTTTAAAATAAGATATTTTGTGTAAGAATACTAGGGGCGTTTAACGCTATAGAGCTAAACAAACTTATTTTTATACATGCACAAGGGACAAGCTTTGTCTGAATGATGGCCAGTACGTTATTAACTTGAGTCTTAAAAAGAATTATGAAACTGAATAGTTTAAAACTCAGAGCAAACAGCCTCTACTATTTGCGGTTTGAAAATGTTGTTACTGTAAATCCTTTGTAATTAAATTTTTATGCCCCGTGATCGAGATCGGGGGGCATATTGTCATTCTGTCCTTCTGTTGAAACTTTTACCTCGCTATAACTTTTGAATGGTAAGTACTTTGCAATGCAAGGGCTTTGAGTATTATGTCACATGGTGTTTACCTTTATCAAAACTTTTCCGAATGGGGTACTCCTCAAACATTTTCTGAACCTTTCTTTGACTTACATTATGAACCTCTTACGACTGTTTGCCCTACTTTCAAAAAACTTTTAACTTAGCTTATCAAACTGTTTTTGTAAATGGTCAAGTAACTAAGGTGTTTGACTATTTCACTATGTACTGTTCTTATATGACAAGACTTTTCCGTGGTAACACAAGCCAATTTTGTGGACCTCATCTGTGACGCATTGACGTTGACGATATTATGACCTCTTTATAAACTTTAGACTTTAGACTATAATTTTGAATGATAAGTCTTTCAGAGGAGCTTTGGTATTTCCAAACAATGTCTGTATTCTTATTACAAGACGTTGTCCATGGGTACAACATTTTTGGACCCATTGCCCTTGCCTTGAAGGTTTTGCCTACTTTTTCAAACCGCTTAAACCTTAGCTATAATTGAAATGTAAGTTACTAGAGCTTTAAAATATTTCAAGCATGTATGTTCTTATGACAAGACTTCTCCGATGGATTAACTAAAAACTTTTTGACCTCCTGACTCTTTGATTTCTTGGACTTTAGACACTAATTGTCATCAAAAAACTTTAAACAGTAGCCATAACTTTTGAATGGCAAGAGTTAGGGCATTCAGATTGCCCATGTGTATTCCATGTTATGACGAGTTTTTTATCTGGTACCGAATAAATGTTGACCTTGACCTTGAATTTGAAACCTACAGTTCTTAAACTTTCTTGGCCTACTTTGAAATGTAAGGACAAACTTTTCATCATTTAATCCACAATGCATTAAACTTAATGAAAGCTGTCACTGGCATGTGGAATACGGAGGGACATTCGTGTTGTCCAACACTAATCTTGTTCTTTCAAAGTTTACCCTTCGTTTTACTGTAAATAAAATTGTATTAAAAAAATAATCCTGGCACACCTTAGTATTACCGCCAAATATGCATCAATTCATGAAGGGGACACATTGTTCTCAGCCCATATAGCCAATAGTATACTTTTAAATTGCCGTGTTTGGGCACGTATACCTCCCACGAGAATTTAGAGGAGCTAAAATTGGAAGGAATAACTGACTGGGCAACAATAAAGCGGATGAATGCATATGGACCAAACCGAGACTATGCACTAAAGTACCGGGCCCCTTGAACTCTCTAGTAGCGTGCTTCTCACCAACTGAGCTATTGGTCATGGCAACGAGGAGATCGCATCCAGCTGGACCACACACTTCCTTTCTCCTAATATACTGCTTCGTCCGCCAAGACTCACTCAACCGCAGGTCTAACTTATTGTCCCCCGCTGCAGGATTTTGCCTGCAATTCCAAGGGTTGGCTACACCCCAACCAAAATTGATAACAGAAAGGAGAAAGATGTGCGTCTCAGCATTCGGGAGTCTATGATTCTCCGGTGCCAGATAGCTCGTGGTAGAGCACTGACTAGAGATTCAGGGGGTCCAGGTTCGATCACCGGTCTGGTTCGCTGCATTTTCTTCATTCCTTACCATACAGAGCCATTTATAGGAAGCATTGATATAATATTATGGGAGTGGTGATTTTTTGTTGAGGTTAGTTCAGAGCCAATTATCTGTTTGCATATAAGTAATAGCTTAGAAGATATACCAGTAGTATTCACTTTGTTGATAACAGCCATGGCATACTTCGATCTTATAATCTACTTGAAATAATAGACTTTCAAAAATACGCAGAATGGTCGCGCCTAAATTAGTGTAAGGAACTATTCAATAATCTATTAGATTCAGAGCTCCTCCTATGGATCATGGATTTCATTTTAATGATGGTTAGTGTATATTTCATTTACATGTATTTTTAGAGTTTGATACAGATTCAGTAGGTACCCATAGTTTATGTAATGGTTACTTTTGTTCATGCTCAATTTCAGACAATTTGGAAAACTGAAGTGGAAAGTTGACGTTGGTAAAAAGGAGAGAGAGGCAGTAGGAGTTGAAATTTATCACATGACCGATAGTCGAATTGTCACACCTCTACGACCAGAAAGCAATTTCTACAAATCTTTGATCTATCACCCCCACAGACATTGCTAAAAGTCTGTGTGTCTATGTCCATTGTGTATTGGCAATGGGTTATTTGTCGTGATTATAAAAAAGATAATAATCTTATTATAACAATTTTGGCATTTTTTTTCTTAGCCAAATTTCATTAACGGATGATGGGAAATTAAAATCTGGCACCTTAACATTTTTGACGAAGAGTATGATGGAAGTCAATTTTTTTC
This sequence comes from Ostrea lurida, assembly GCA_903981925.1. Taxonomy (NCBI): domain Eukaryota; kingdom Metazoa; phylum Mollusca; class Bivalvia; order Ostreida; family Ostreidae; genus Ostrea; species Ostrea lurida. The sequence goes on along the minus strand of CAJDSM010007233.1, from coordinate 15,526 downwards.
AATACTGGCAAATAATTCCACATTTTCAATCTGCCTACAAGTTACGCATTAATACAATATTGATGGGGTTTGAGGGCACATTTCGATTACATTAGTCCAAGGGGGAATATTGCCCGACCGCGGAGCGGAGGGAATATTTTCGTCTGAGGGACTATAATCAATGTTGCCCCGAAAACAACAGTTCAATAATTGGTTTGTTATATGAAAAACAAAAAATCAGTGAAATAGTGGAATTTGGTTTTAATCATCCTCTCTATATATGAGAAAACAACTCAGCAATGTTAATATTGCCTCTCGAAATTAACTTCATAATTACAAGAAAACATGGGTTCCTTTCTCTCCATTATAGTGTCCCTTCGATGTCGTAATGCGTATCTAGAAGGCCAGAAATCTTGCCATGATGTTTCAAAACGCTAATCTTGTTTTTTAATGTGACATACGTTGCTTTGTAGTGCAGCGTTTTTATTACGTCCCAAAATAATTCACACGGTCTCCCTATTCTTCTATTAAATTTTTAGGTTTATACCGTGTAACCTAATTACGGTATTATCGTATAGACTGAACTTCGTACGTCAAACAATTCTTACGTCACAGACAAATATGATTCGTTATTCAATGGACGTGTTGAAGCTAATTTTACGCATGAACTTTTGACATGTTATTTTGTTATTCAGAGCTTCGAAAATAGTCTACGACTTAAAATAGTCGATAATTATAGTTGGATGTTATAATTTTCAAGTTTACGATATTGACCCGATGTTGCTATTGCAAACATATAATATCCGACAGCGGATTATATAGTTGCAATAGGCAACATCATTCAATTCGGAAACTTGAAAATAAATTACAGCATTTTAAATAAATCATCTTCTTTGTCACAATTAATTAGGTGGAAAAACTCTCTAACGGTCAATATTAAAAAATTGCCCGCAATATTTTTCATCGGAGCAATATCATGATGTTGAGCGTTTCTCTATATAGAAAATATAAGAGAATATTATTTACTGGATTATAACATAATTAATGATGCATATATCTGTGCCTCACTTTGATCCATGTGTATTTCTGTGTCATATTTCAGACTTTTACAATGGCTATCCCTTGTTAACGCTAGGATAATATTATGATCGTCGTCAAGACTGGACTACAAGTTAAAGGCTAAACTAATGTAGAAGCTTTAATTTGTTGACCGATTCATTGATTTTTATGGAGGACTCTAGTATATAAAAATATATTGTTTTTTTCAGTAGTTAAACGTGTTACAACATTCTCTTGAGATTAAATAAAATAATTTTTTGTGGAATACAATGAAACCTGTTAGCATTATGGATATTCTATGCACTAATCTGAAGCTGTTTTGTTAGTGACAAATTTTATTGTATAAAAATAAAATAGCCTTTAATGTTCACACATAAAGAGGATATTCATGTTATTGTAGTTGGCTATATAGGGAATATTATTTCACGAGTGACATGGGTGTTTTTTTTTTAACAGTTTCATGACGCTGCGAAGCATGAGTGAACAATATTAAAATCTTGTCTCACAAGGAAATAAATTCCATACAACTCAAAAACAAGGATACATGAATTTTTCTATTTATTGCATTTTCTTTGGTTTTTAGGTGAATGGTGATCTTACTCTAAAGGACGTTATTAAGCTATACACAACATAACGTCACAATCATAAACGGACGTACAATCTATTGTTATTTTCACTGTGAAAGTTGGTCTCAACTGGTGAAAAATGTCAGAAAATATATTTCCATTCTTTCCAAATGTTAATTACATTATATTTTTGTAGAGGATGTGAACTGCCCCTACAGTTGCAGTGCGGTGGTTTCAGAATCTACTAGAGACTGTGTTTAGTGGTTCAGTATGGTGGCACAATCCCACCTCCATCGGAATCTGCTGGACAACAATCAACTGTTTGTTGGATGGAAAAAGACATCCTCTGTATCAATTTTCTGAGAATGACCATAAAATGGATATATATAAATAATTTTAAATCAACAAAACTAATTGATGTCAATAAATTCATTATTAGAGTCAAAACCTCGAAATCTTAGACCCATGAAAACAAACGATTTTATAGTACCGGTAGTTCAACGTTTATCAAGTAAACTATGTTAATCAAAAATATTGTAATATTGCAGAGTTTCAACACATTAGTGTGCGAATCAAAGTACACATGTTGCAAAAACCCCGACATCTATCTCTGCATAGTACATGATAAAATTGTGGGGTTACAATATATAATTATATATCCCACATTAACCTCATACTTATAGTTTGTTTGACAACCTGAGGTACTGATCCGTCCATAGACTGTAGGCAGGAATGTTATCCGTCTCCAGAACCTTCTTCATTACTAGAGGTTGTCCATTCTTTACAAATTCCTGGTGGAAGACCCACGGGGACGGGAATTTTCCCGTCACTGGTATGCCACCAATAGGTTTCTGGTGACTCCCCAGGGGCTTTAAGTGTCCGGGAAGATCTGTTTTACTCTCACACGAAGCAACTGCAAGCAGTGCGAACAGAAGTGCACAGGAACTGCTCATCATATAATTCCTGGTAAAAAAAATGTAATCATTATTTAATATACTCGATATACCAAAGGTCTAGTAGAGGCCGAATAGTACCTCTTACTAGATAAATTTTAGGGTTTGAACATAAACTATACAGCGAATGTGTACCAATATCTTAAAGTCTCTATCAAACCTTTTCCCAATTTCTTTAATGAAAACGATGTTTAAACATGAATGCTTCGGTTAAACCCCTATTCTCTTTAGAGAAGTGGACAGGCATAGCCTATACATCCACGTAGGCTATGCCTGTCCACTAAAGTTAAACAGTCTTCGAAATTAAGCGGTAGTCCGATGACCGTGGCTAGTAAAATCAGGATGGCTACCAAAAATTATTGACGCACATGCCTGATGGGCCAGCAACATTTTTTCCAGTGAGATACTAAAATATAAATAGGATGCAATTCCTTGTATGACCTTAGTGAAATAAACTTAAATGAATCACTCTAATACAGCATCTGGGCCAGTAAAATTTTACTCGGGCTACCAATTTTTGTATGCTCACTTGCCCTCTGGGCTTGTAGTAAAAAAGGCTAAGCGTGAAGACTGGATCCCCGAAACGAAATAAACCTACACTTGCATGCCAAATTAAAAGTTTACTATATACATGTATTTCATTGAAATCCGCCTTATCCTCACAATCTCTTGTGTTTAATTAAATTATTCCTGGACAGATTTAGATGAAATTTTACTATTACGGTAGAATCAGGAAGGTTTGCAGTTTCTTGAACTGTATGATTTCAAAATTTTTATCCAACCACATCTTCACAAGTCAGGGGTTATTGATTCGATTCACACCGTTCGTTACGCTCAGCACTCAACCTGGTTAGTGCGACCGAGTAACACGATCAATAACCCTGGTTACTTGTGAAGATGATCCAACCGAGTGATTATATTTAAGCAATGAATCTATGATTTTTCGAAAGAGTCATGTCTCACTACACTGCAACGGGTGTGCATTACACAATTGAATGAAGGACGACGCGCCTTAGCGCGATATGTAAAATTGTTTGCACGACACCGTTGCAGTATTCGAGACTACATCTTTTCAATAACATCCTAACATTATATTGTCCTATATTTATATCATTCTAGAAAAGCATTGTGTTGTTATAATGTATATGTTTAAACTTTCCGCTCAATCCTTTGGGAAGTAGCGTTTCATGGAAACAAGCCATTAGTAAAGTAATTGTTACGTCACAATGAAATGTACGCGAAAAAAAGATACAGCATTTATGACATTTCGCACACATGATGTTCATATCGTACACGAACAAAAAGGAGTGCAAAATAAAAAAAAAATTAATAACCCAAGTATTTGATTAATTTTTTCTTTGAAAATAAAAAACCATCAAATTGTCACAGTTTACACATTTTCAACCTAAACAGTTAATATATATTACCATTATTTTAAAACCCTTAAGTTATTGCTTGTTTTCATTACCCAAATCAACTTTTTGGTGATTCGGTCTTTGCAGTTATAAGCACATATCATCAAAATAGATTCTAATGCTTTCATTAGGGGGATAATTTAAATGTAAACAGTAAATGTAAATATTAATGTTTGATGAATAAATCAGTGAACTAAATTCTTGTAAAGGATATATAGAGAAATAGAGTTTTTAAAAACTTACTTTGTGTTTCAGATAGCATATTTCTGCAAAGGTTGAATGAAAAAATCTTTCCAAATTATTGCAATGAACCCCATGCAATTCTTCATTTAGTGGTAAATTTTCATTCATGATCTTGGAAGACTCATTTAAAAAACGTAGGCTAGTTTTCAATGAAAAACATAGTGAAAACTTGATGTGTGACTTTGAATTTGGCACATAAGTGTAATTAGTAAAATACAATAGATCTACATAAAACAGATCTGGCTACTTACGACATAATAATCGACTTGCCCTCCGGCCAGTCCCACGTTTTTCACTTCCTGTTATACAGCGCTATATGAATAAATTGGCCTCGTATGTAGCTTATATTTCTAATAATGTGACCAGCACTGGTAGTGCTCGCATTTATGTTAACTAAGTTCATAAATCGATTACCATACTATATCATTAAAATAACATCTGTAGCAACTTTACATTGTAAATCATTTGACAGGTTCTCAACGCTACCGGCGATCAACGATAAACATGCCGTATTGTTTACATCGTGCTTCGGGAGTTATCGATACACACCATAGAAAAGTATTTTCGGAAGATGCACGGAAAGTCGAAATACGAATTGCATTGTGGGGTCAACCACGTGACCTAAATATGGTGAAGCGAGAAACTCAGAATGTGAGAACGCCTTGAAGAATCATAAGCAATAGGCTAAAGAGGTAGAACCATAAGTATAGATAGATCAGAAAATGTGATTGTTTATGATTCACACATCAGTAAACTCTGTTCAGATAAATGCTGACAGGATGCAGGGCTTGCCCAATCAGCATTATAGGCTATATTTGTTTTTGGTCTTTATAAGGCTGATGGGAAGTTGATGCATTGAGATGCATGCAATTTTTGTAATGCTTTTTTTTGTTCATTCAGTAGCATGCCATACACGACAGGATATGTCGCTGTTGTACAGGCCGATATGATATCGATCTGCATGGTAGATGTCGTAATAATATACTGGTCGCAATTAGTGTATATATATGCAAAAGCTGGATAGAATGTTTTATCAATAAGGAAGAATAAGAAGAATCATGACGTCGAATTAGCCGCATTGTTTTATTTTCTTTCAAAGCAAGCAATATTATCAATTAACAACAGCAAATTTAATAACATTAATTATTCTATGAACAAATATTTGGAATTTTAAAAAAGTGGTATTATTTACGGAGTTTTCTATGGTGTACGACACTGCAGTGAAGACGACATTTTTGCGGAAGTAAATTGTGGGTCGACTCATCCACATCATTTTTCAGCTTGTGAAGAGCAAAACACGTACAATATGACTCGATCGATCACCTGTGTAATCATTGGAGCGAGCGCTTTGCATCGCTTTGCAAGCTTCACTCGCAATGGGGTTGATTTTTTTTGTGAAACCTCTGAACACATCAGATGGTAGATTTTGATCATTAAAAGTAAAAAACAAAATTTGGGGAAAATAGTGAATCAGCCCCTTATACCAGACAACTTGTACAAGAGGAAACTTATACTGCTTTGTCAGTGAGCTAACTTTTCTGGTGATGTGGTAGAGTCTCTCTCTTGATCACACAGAAAAGCAACAGCGAGCGTGGTCAGCAAAGGCCTTTAAATTTGCAGCCCTTCACTGACAATGTTGACATCTCGATCCATATTATTGAAATATTGCCTGGCATCTCTTCAGCAAAGGCATACTGTGGAATCATTTTAATTCGTGGGGGTCAATGTTTGTGGGTAACCAAAATTTTGCTGGTTCGTGGGGACGTAATTTCGTGGGTAATTGATAAATAATGTGAACGGCATAATATTTACGTAGATTAAAAGGAAAATAAAACATGTTCGTGGGGACATAAATTCCTGGGTAAGAGTGACACGCGAAATCCACGAACATTGGTCCCCCATGAACAATGATGATTCCACAGTATGCCATTCCCGATGACATCCACTGTCGTCTTCGGATGAAGATGGATGACCGCTACACATTACAAATTGGTGACAGTGGTGGGATTCAGTGTTTGGTGGGCCTGCTTCAGGTACTGTGTGAAACTCCGGGACTTTATGTCCATGTACAGGCGTGGTTTCATCTGAAGACGACTGTGGTTGTCATAGGGAACAGCTTATGACCTTTGAGCAGGGAGGATGTGCTGTGATAAGACTTCAGTTTTTTCCGGTCTCATCCTAAGGACTGCCCCATTTAGTCACCTCATACAACAAGCAAGGGGTACTGAGGACTTATTCTAACCTGGGTCCCCATGGATCATATATATTATTTGTAAAACCATGCAGTAACATTTGATCAGGATTATAATTGTCAAAGGATGCTTATATATTTATGATTATCAATTGAGATGAAAGCTAAAGCCTAGCTATTTCATCTTCATGTTTTGTCTCGTGTTTATGTATAGTGGTTGCTGAAAAAATTAATTTGGTGAATTATGCTAATCCAATAATAAAGAGAATGGTTCACATATTTAAAAAATAAAATTTCATTTTTGATATTAAACAATAAAAATATACTGTGGAATCATCATTGTTTGTGGGGGACCAATGTTCTCGGATTTCGTGAGTCACTTTTACCCACGAATTAACATCCCCACGAACATATTTTAATTTCCTTTTAGTCTTTATAAATATGCTGTTCACATTATTTATGAATTGCCCATGAAATTACGTCCCCACGAACCAGCAAAATTTTGATTACCCACGAACATTGACCCCCGCGAATTAAAATAATTCCATAGTAACTGAATATTTATAACAAAAATTTGAACCTTCTGTCAGTGCAAAGATAAGAGCAATTATTTTGGCTTTTAACTCAGTGTTATGTAAACAAAGACTCGCGAGTCTTTGCATGTATGTTTACAAACTTAAGCCAATGAAATGTACGAAATTCGAAGCATATTGATTTAATTTGCACAGTCACAAATTTAGCCCTTTTGACGCACTATCAAAAGGTGGCATTAATTAGGGGCAAGATGTTAATTTAGCATATTTTTTTATTAGGTATACTTGAAATGCAATTTACATGATAAAATTAGATCAATAAGCATTTTGTAAACATTAACATACCTCAACCAAATGATAAATTGTCTACCATGAGAGCTTCTGTCATGATGCATATAACCTTAATTTTTTGTAATTTAAGCTTTCAAACACAATAGACAGTAGATTTTGATCATTAAAGGTGAAAAACAAAATTTTGGGGGAAATTGTGAATCTGTTCCTGTAAGATTAAATATTTCCTCTATATTCTCTATACAGAGGATGACTTCATAATTTTGTTTACCAACAAAAGTGTGGCTCAAAATCATTCTTATTATTTTCAAAACCTATACTTTAATTTTAGGTATTTTAAAAGATGATGCTTTTATTATTATCACTATACACTAGGCAATTCACCCGCTGCTGAGTGTCAAAATGTGATTTACATTGAACCCACAAGACGGGGGGAGGTCTCAACCCTATTACTTGGTGGTATGCCATATGTACGCGTTAGATCTTCCAAAACAACTTCACCCATTTAATTAATCATATTTGTAAATCCATACACCATCAGTAATATTTACGATCCCGATGGGGATCCGGATTGATACTTGATCGGTCGCCCAGCATCCCCTTGCGTGTTCGTAATAGGGCGACTGAATGGGGCGAGTCCTTTCGAAATGAGAACAAAAAACGAGGTCCCGTTCACAGCAGGGTGGCACGGAAAAAAGATCCCTCCCTGCGTATAAAGGCCTTTGAGTGGATTCTGATCTAGTCGCTGACAACTGCCTTCGTAAACAATAGGTATTCTGTGTCAATCAAAATCGATCCGGGAAAATTGGCTACATTATAACCGAACGTGTGAAAAGACGGGGTTCATATGCCTGATATGGAGAAATTCTTACCAGTTTCTTTATTCATGAGCTTAAGTACCACGTGATCTAAAAGTATGAATAATCATTAAGCATGTAACTTTTCCGAAATCATGAAAATGTTTTTGTAGATATCCCTTGTAGGCCTCCTGACATCAGTACAAATGTTCAATGATGTAGCAAGGAATGACATTATTTCTATTTATATTGCATGGCTGCATTTTCTAAAGTTTTAGTTTCCCCCTTTGTTCCAAGCCGTGAGGCTAGAAATGCCAAAAAACGGTGATTTTGATTTGAAAAGGAACTTTCTTGAAAAATAATCAATAAAGTTGTCAACATATTCCGGAAAACCACTTCTCAATTTTCCGTTTCCGATGCTGGAATTATAGTGACCCATGTTTCAATATCCGTTGCTTTTCGAAGTTACGCAATGTCTGTCCTTGAACTTTGGTAATTGTGACTGAACAATGCTGCCGTATTGGAAATCATGGGTGTAGAAGCGGGGTGGGGGTGTGAGGGTGAGGGGGGGGGTGGGGCAGGTGGGGGGGGGGGGAGCAATGAAAGTCAAAAGATGTTTTGCCCCCACCCCCCTTTGTCAAGTAACTTTTTTTTCTGCATCATGACGCATAATTTAGAAGTCCCCCCCCCCCCCAACATTAGCGTTCCATTAGCTTCTTTGATTTTTGCTTGTCACATTAACTTAGAAGTCCCCCCCCCCCCCCTCTTCAAAGACAGTCGTACGCCTAGGGAATTATCTACGTCTAACTTGAAATGGTCAGGAAACATCAAACCAGCGCTACTTTGAATGACGGCAGTGGTGGATTTAGCGAGGTTCGCATCTAAAATTAATCATTAGTTTAGACTCTTTTTGAAATAAACGACAATTGAATTATTGTTGCTTTTATTTGGAGATTTTATATTTTATTCGTATCTCGGATCGATACACGCCGTTCGTCGCTGGTTCTAAATTTAATGTTTTCGTATTTGACAATTTCTCCTAATAGTACCACACAAAAACGATGAAGATCTCTTGTCTTGTTTTAACTTCAGGTGGTACTATATTTGGTGATAATAAAATAAATAGATGTCCGGTGAACAGCGAATAAATAAAGTGTGCGCCAAAATTTCGACCTTTGTTAATTTTAGTAATATAGATATATATTGCCTCCTGTATAATTTATTTAAAAGACACAAAAGATTATAATTAATGGGTTGGGACAAAAGTTTCCAACCGATATTCTTGTAACATATTGTAATTAAAATACACAACTGTTGCAGAATGATACTTCACATTATGAAATATGATATGATTGAAAATATTCAATGAAAATTCGATTTACAGGTCACTGCAAAAGCTTTGTTCTGATGACCCATTCCATTTGTGCCTTGAATGCAGATTGTAAACCTTGGGTATCTGTCACCATGGGAAGACAAGTGGATAATGTTAGTTTGAAACAATGGTAACTATCCACGTAGCAACACTTCGCACAATTAAGTTATGTCCCTTGTCCTGCCATCTTGCATTTCAAAAATATATATATATATATATATTCGAATTGCTGCATGTGGATTCCGAATCTTTTTGTAATTGCAAAATTTTGTTATTAATGTAATTCGAAATACATATATGGGGGAACTGAGTACCTTGGATAATGAGTTGATGCCTTAAAGTCACTTTCCAGACTACAATTTTCTCCAGTCTAGTCACAGTAATAAATTTCATTATAAGTATATTTGCTATTTATTACAGTCGTCCATTAACCAGTTAGAGGAAGCTTCACTTCTCTTGGACTGCAGACTGAGAAAATTCTACATTTACCAGACCAAAACGGTATAATATAAACCATGTATATATAAGAAATGAATGCTTCTTACATAGTATAGTTTTAAACAGATGCAAATAGTTGTAGTGTGTTTTGATTGATTCAAAATATTACGTGTAATCTTTACCAAGATATGTTTCTTTCTGCATTGTTTAGATGAGAGAATCTCATTGGCAATTCTGTAAATCAATATTAAAAATGTTTTTAAAGGGAGAAAATGTTGCTATCCTGACATGGAAATCAGGAGAATGGTTCATTGTGTAGTGGGTCTATATCTGCTGATCCTGGCAAGTAAAAGACATCATAGGACTGATCACAAACAACACTGTGGATGAAACACCAGAGGACATTACACCAGACAGCTAAACACACCAGCATCAGAAATCACCCACAGAAGTGGAGAAGACCTCTCAACAGATCCAGAGGACATCCACACAAACAGCTAAACACACCAGCATCAGAAATCACCCACAGAAGTGGAGAAGACTCTCAACAGATCAAAGGACATCCACAAACAGCTAAACACACCAGCTCATCAGAAATCACCCACAAAAGTGGAGAAGACTCGCGACAGATCCAGACATGATGGTGGACTCGGAGAAGTCCAGTGATCACCAACTAAATTCTCAACTTGAGGAAAAAGGTGAATGGTGATGAGAATGCCAGTGTAGTCAAAGAAAACTGTGCAAAAACTCAGTCAAGAACAGGGGATAGGACACCAGATTACAGACGGTAAATTCAGTGGAAATGTGTGAAGATCCTAAAATTACGCTGCTGAAGTCTCGTGCATCAGAAAAACCTGATCCCTCAGACACTACTGTACAGGCATCAGAGTGTCAGCTTTCTCATTCTCCTGACGCGTGCTCATCAAGAAAACTCTTTGGATAATGGAATGGTATTTGTAAAAGCTCTCCCGGTGTCATTTCATTTGAAAACTATGGACAGTGCAGAAGAACCTGACAAAGCGGAAGCCATGAAAGATTCTGATATATGTTTGTCTGAACAGATAGAAATGGATGGAAATCATGATGAATCAGAAAATTGGGAAACGTCACTAGATGGCAGCACTGAAAAAGTAGTATTGGAGAGCATCAGTAAGGAAAATGTAAGGTCTCCTCAGCTTCAGGGAGTGAGGTCTGCAGCATTTGGAGAGAGGAAAGTCTGAATGAAAGCATTGAAGAGGACAGTGATGGAAGGCTATTTATAGACACAGAGATAGAGTCAGGGGAGCAGATGATGAAGATTTGTCCAAAAGGGAGGATAAGCAGTACACATGATTCTCCACTAGCAGCAGGAAAGTTACCAAGTCAGCAGATCAGAGCATCTCCACCTGGGCTGAAAGAATGCCAAGTTCAGCTGAGCAGAAGAGTCTCCACAGGAAACCGAAACTTTAGCAAGTCAGCAGATCAGAAAATCTCCACTGGCGGCTGAAAAAGTACAAGTCAGAGGATCATAGAATCTCCCTGGCGGCTTGAAAAAGTACCAAGTCAGAGACATAGAATCTCCACTGGTAGCTGAAAAGTACCAAGTCAACTGAACAGAAATCTCCACTGGAGGCCGAAACTTTCTCAGGTCAGCAGATCAGAGAGCATCCACTGGCAGTAGAAAAAGTACAAAGCTTACAGAAAGACACCCCCAGGTCAGTGTCACAGAACATACTGGAATGGAGGTAACTGCAGAGAATTCTGGCATGCTGATTTCAGACAAAGATGTAATGCTACAAAGTGTGAATCAGAATCAAAGTAGATTGAACCATTGAGAGCAACAGGGAGCCACAGTGGAAATGAGTGAGAGCAGAGGACAAAGAGATAATGGATGGAGGCCCTACAATCACCACCACACGGACTCCAATGGGAGCCGTCATCAAGGTGGAGCAAATCGACGAAGGATATAGTGATTCACAGACGGGAGATATTCTTAATATACTTCATAAATCCAAGAGAGCATTCACTCAGGGCTCTAAACAATCAGAAGCGTAAAGCCGATGATATGAATGATACAGATGCTATAACAGCCATTGTCCATTTGATGCAAAAGACATGCAAAAAGAGTGAAAAAAGAACCAGTGGATATCTTTGAATCCCCAAAGTCAAATTGTTCTCGGAATGTTCCACTGTATTAGGCTCATCATTCAGGCCTCGGGGACCCGCAACAGGGGTAGTCAGCAACAGTCTGCTGCAACTGAGTAAACATGGTGGAACAACATCACAACACAACAAAAGCATCAGACCGCTCCATCTTTGTGCACTGTAAGTCCCACTGGTCATCTTCAACCACCGTCCCCTCTTCTGTTGCCATCAGCTGACTCGGGGATCAGATTTCCACCGCGAGTTTTCGTATATCTATTCCTTTTGTAAGGGCCCGCAGGGCCAGCAGTTACCAGTCTGAACCTCGGATAAGGCCATCCATTTCCCAACCATTAACAATCTCCTCCACAATGCAAGCAGTGCAGGAAGACCAACACAAAGTCAGCCCGTCTTGCTTCACGTCGGCAGACGAAAACAGTGCCTTCTCTGATGAACCCCACATCCACTTTCCGGTATAGACTTGTTCCACATGCTGGGGCAGAGTTTGTGACGGTGCCCGTGTTACCAAAGCCCAGCCAACCCAGCCCGTGTCGTTTCTTGCTGAGCGATTCACTGTATAGCTCCAAGCCACTCCCTCGAATGAAGCTATGTCCTCTTCTTCCGCTATGCTACACAGTCATGCAACACACAGCATTAATTACTAGCCGGAAGAATCACTCTACAGATACTTACAAGCACGAATAAAGTGCCATAGAACACTACAGCTCAAAAAGTGAATATATTCTAGTGTTTACATGTTATAGAATGTGGAGGATCTTTTGCGATTTTTCGAACGAGTTTGGAGACCTCATCGATGGAAAGGCACGCATGAAAATTAATTTACAAGAGTGAGGAGTGTCAAGAGTATGAAATATTTTTTAAACAATGTCCAGTTTTATAAGGTCACTTGGGAGAGGTCATTTGCATCATCGATAAAAACGACATAGCTGATCCCTGAATTACGATTTAAATCGGATTCCATCCTCTATTGAGCCCTTGTCTAATATCTACACCAGCAAGTGTTCTTAGAGACAGTATCTCAGTGTCCAAAGAAGACAAAATAACCAGAAAGCCAGTAGAAGAGTGCAGAAATGTGGCAATTCCATGCTTGTAGTTCCAAGCAAGACTTTCGAAAAAACACTCTTGGGTAAGACAAAAGGCATTGGAGGTTAGCTGATGGAAATGGGATTAGTGTTGGTGCTTGCAATATTATCTTTCCCTCCATTTGTGCACAGAGGGCTCATGCCAAGGTTCACCAAGGAGGAAGAACTGGACAAAAAGTTCACTTGTCCAGAGATGCTGGGATGACCAATCAGGGGCTTATGGTTGGAGAACCAGAGTTTGATAATTATGAAGGAAAGCTTAGTCTTTTACGTCATTAATGTGTGTTTCATTTAGACAATAAGCGGACGCCATAAGTTTGTTCAAAAGTGTATGCAGAGTTCACCAGTATGAAAGAATTCAGGAACATCATTTTTTCAAAAAGGTTAACACTACTTAATAATGTAATGTTTTGTCCCAAGCATTCTAGGTCAGCAAGATGTCATTCACGAAACACTTGAACTCCAGACGTGGGTCCATGAGATTAATGAGTTTGTCTTCTTCTAAGAAAAAGATGGATGTCTTCAAGTGAATCTATAAGATGTCTGTTTGTTGACAGTTTTGATTGATGATAGATTTGTATGGGACAGTCCATCTGCAGCAGCATGCATCGTTACAAATCCGTCTACAAAATGCAAGGAATGTTTCAAAAACTTTCCACATGGAAAGAAGATGGCGAACCATTTCAAGGCTGAAACAATGCTGACAAAACAAATCTAAAGCTGTGCAAAAAATGTAACAAAACCTTTCGAAACTTGGAAAGAAGTGCTTAGTCACAACTTAAAGACACCCATGCCACCCCATCCTGAAAATTCCTTTACAGTATTGTGGTAATCTGTGGGATTCTATTGATCCAGCAGTAAAGCAGAAGGAGCCATGTTTGTATGAGTCAGAAGAGACGGGAAAATTGGTGATTAACAAGTTCCTAAATGGATGTCGAATCTGCAATGATCGGGAAATTCTATAATGGTACCGCACTGAGGACATATTTGCAAACACCGGAATTAGGGGATATGGTGAGTGCAAGTATGCCAAAATGATGGTGGATTGTTCTCGAAAGAAAGAAGATGAAATTCCATCGATAAGTATCCTGCCATGTATTCCCCTATATCAACCAAGGTATTTTGAGACATAAGAAATATTGTGGCCTCTCTTTGTTTCTAAAGAGTCAAGAAAATGAAAAGATGTGAAAGCAGTCAATCCGCGCATCTTCCCTTGTGGCGGAATGTGTGAAGAAATTCCCCTCCTAAGGCTGACTCTGGTATCATCGAAGGACGCGCACAGTAATCTGTACCCGTGTCTCTCCTCTGTGGCTTTTGACGTACGAACTCAGCAGCATGTCCTAACGCAAACATCTTTCGGGTGTCACAGAAGGGAAAGACACACAGTGTATCCCTGCGTGATATGAGGAAGAGGCATACCGACGCGATCTTCACTACAACTATACTTGGTTCTGGAAAAACACTCTGACTACGCAAACACACAGGGTCAGTAATAAATCAATAGTTCTAGCCATTGTTAATGATTGCGGCAAGAACATGAAATTGTGAAACCCAACCCCTAAATCTAACTAAACTATCTTCATCTAGAGTAACCGAATTAATCGAAATAAATCGATTTCGCCAGTCAAAACGATTACACATAGAAGGAGATCAAGTCTTCAACTGTGGCAAAATGTAGATTTGGATGTGAGACAGAACAGGGTTCCTGGAACATCCTGGAAGGTCGCATAGATAGACAATTCCGTTCAGTGTTTGGAATGTGGATTATGCTTTGCCATTAGTTTCCCTCGCTTAAAAAAGCATCTGTTTCATGGTTCATAAAGTGAAAGATTTTAGGAATACGTCAGAAAGGAAGGGGATCAGCATAAAGGACGAGATTGTAGAAGAGCGTGCTGGAGGAGACGTCCTGTACAAGCCTCACCGAGGAAGTCCGACCCCGAGGACACAAGGACCGAGACCCCCTGGAGTGCAGGGTTTGTTACCAGGCGTGTTCGAAGATAGAAAACAAATTTGCGCTCATCACATGAAGGAGTCATGGAATGGCTTTTATCAGAAAACAGAAGGAGAGAGAGGAGTGTACAGAGATCCAGGCAGTCCGGGTCTTCACCCAGTGTCAAAAGTGAAACTGCAAGTGAAAAGTAATGCTGTCGTCCTCAGATGGCAAAAAGTGAATCACCAAACACTGAATTCCTTCACCGTCAGAATGGTAATGGATGAAAATGTCCGATAGACTGGGACATGTTTTTGATATGATATGTATAACGTTCCATCTTCATCAATCCCTGTGTTTTATGGTTACTACCAAGTCAGTTTAAGTCAACTTGAGTCTTCGGAAATTTACCTATTTATAGTAAATTGAACCCAAGCCAATATGATTTCTAATGACTGATCCTTAAAG
>CAJDSM010007202.1:0-13537 GCA_903981925.1 Ostrea lurida | reverse complement strand
ACCTTGTTAATTTAGTAATATAGATGTCATAAAAAGACAAGAACAGTTACACGGAATATGACGTCATCACACATTTGTTGTCATCGTATTATCATATACAGCCTGGAGAGAGTTCTTGGCTGACGTTTCTGAATTTTTAGATTTCTGTATATTTTTCTCTTTTCAATCTTTTTAAAAGTGTCGCTAAAATATGACCAGCTATGTCTAAGCTTCAGTATTTTGATTGGGTGTTAAAAATGGAACAACAATAAAGAGTCGTGATAGTTCTAATATAGGACAGCCATTGATTTTGCGTAGTAGTTCTACAAATTAAAAGGTGGCGGTAAGGTGACCAATCTCATGACTCCTATAAGGAATACAAAATTTACAGTTGGATGAACATGTATTCTCTTTAGCCTACATCCACTTCTCTTTGCAAAGCATATTTTGATTCTGGAAAACGTGTAAATGTCGAAACCGGTGACGGTTTACATTTCAATCGACGTTATGCTTGAACCTGCAAAGCAGACAAGTTTTTTTCCCCACAAGTTCAACATTAATGCATGCATGTATCACAAGGAAGTCAACGCTTACCCACTGTTAATCCATTTTCATGTTTCCTGTCCTGGGTTTGAATTCCGTGTTAAACTTCTATTGGCGGTATTTTCTACAACTAGTGAAAATTAACATTCCATTCAAACCTGGGACGAGGAACATGTGAAAATGGATTGACAACAAGTAAGTGTTGATTTCCTTGTTGAAAATAGATGCATTAATTGAATTTGTGGAAATATCTTGTCTGCAATGTAAATTCAAGCATATTTGAGCTGAAACGTCGATGGAGGTGTAAACCGCCACCACTTCCGGCATTTACACGTTTTCAAGAATCAAAATATGAAAGTTTGCGAAGAGAAGTGGATGTAGGCTATGCCTGTCCACTTCTCTAAGGATAATAGACAAACATGGACTCCTGGACACACCAGAGGGGGGATCAGGTGCCTAGGTGGGGGTAATCATTCCCTGTCGACCGGTCACACCCGCCGTGAGCCCTATAATTTGATCAGGTATGTGGAGTAATCCGTAGTCAAAATCAGTATCCAAAGAACGACGTAACCATTAGGTATTGAACACGTCAGTCAACATTCGACCTTGTGATTGGTTGTACAATATTTGTAAAATTGATCAATGAATTCTTGAAGTCATAATTTTAACCAAGACTCTTGAACTGCAGGGAGGGGTCTTTTTCGTGCCACACTTGCTGTGACACAGGGCCTCGGTTTTTGCGGTCTCATCCGAATGACCGCCCCATTCAGTCGCCTCTTACAACAAGCAAGGGGATGCTGGGGGCCTAATTCTAACCCGGACCCCTACGGTGTATTTGTTAATCATGAATCTAAAATTTATACAGTATGTATACAAATAACTGAAAACGAACTTTTGATACGACCCAAAAATCTAATCGCACAGAGTCCGAGCTCATAGTCGACTCGGTGTACGGACGAGAAATATCTAGTATGAAAGCAGCCTTGAATAAACAGTTGAACTGAAGGGCAAACGGACCCCACCCACAATTTAGGAATATGAAGGAAAGGAAAATGAAAACTTTTAGGTGTCTTATCAGTTTGTCAGGGTTT
The DNA here is from genome assembly GCA_903981925.1 of Ostrea lurida. Classification (NCBI taxonomy): domain Eukaryota; kingdom Metazoa; phylum Mollusca; class Bivalvia; order Ostreida; family Ostreidae; genus Ostrea; species Ostrea lurida. The sequence continues at coordinate 11,924 of CAJDSM010007202.1, read as the reverse complement.
AAGAAGACGAATTCTCCTTTTACTGTCTTAACTCTGTAAAACGGAAAACGAGAGTCTGCTAATTTATATGGCAACAGCCAGTTAAATTAAGTGGCGGTCCCCAGATAATAATTGGCGACCGCCACTTAAAGTTATTTGGCGGCCGCCAGATCTTAAGGGGCGGCTGCCAGTTAAATTAAGTGGCGGCCGCCACATAAATATTAATTCTATACCCTGGCACCTACCGGCTTCCGTATAGAACAGTCGACCTTTTTTTCCTGAGTATCAATTAATTTGATATATAGTTGGAAATAAGAAGGTAACATGTAATGACATCTGGCTTAAATTTCTCGAACAAAAATATCGCAAACTTAAGGTTGAGCTCGAGTCTTCTTTTATTTCCAAGTTTCGACGTAAGATCTTTTCGAGAAATCCAGGATTGGAGTCGGTAAAAACAGCCAGAATGTGTAGAAGACAGCAAGTCATGAAATATATATTTCTTAATGAGTAGACAGGCTGACCTAACACATTATAGACAAGTCTATATATGTATGTTATGCAATAATATTTTCCTATACTTTGGAATTCTCTCAATTTTTGCAAGGCGGTAGGTATAAATTTGATATCGAAATAAAGGAGAGCCCACACACACTCGCCAATGCAAAAGTAAACTTTAAATTTCAATAGCACCTTTCACTTTATAATAACGCATTATTAATAAACTATTTCTATTTTTTAAGAATATATTCGACACCTGCATACACTCATCCTTACAACAGTGAAGAAATGATTAGTTCTGGGAGCAGCGTCCATTATCAACACCTTTGATTAGATTGCTCTAATGTTCCTACTCGTTTCTCAAATTAAAAACGAGGCTGTTATATAATACAGTTTATACAGAAATTGGGCGATTTTTCAAGGAGATAACTATGTAAGACGGGGAGGAATCGGTAATAGAGATTCGTAATTCTAATGATAAGGTCAAAACTGCAGGTAATAAAGTGAGCTGTTTTTGATTTTAAACAAACTACATTTTTTACCTCTGGGTTTGATGGACCTGTTCCGTGAGCCATCATATCGGCGGGAGGCAAGAAACCAACAGATAAAATATTGAAACATCAAATGGGTTCAGCTAAAAATACTAACCCGCTGCTTTAGAAACTGCAGAAAAGAAATTCTGAGATTTGATAACCTAAGGTTGTTGCGTAATTTGAATGCGTTTAACTTCTAAAAAAATGTTTATGTCAGACTAGGAACTTAACGATATTCTCAGACAATTATAGCTCCGTATTTATTTGAATATTGTAAATATTTTGTCTTATGGTGAGTAATTCGTCGTGAATCGTGTTCATAAACCTTTAGTCTTCCTTCTGGTTAAGCCAGCTTGAGATTAGATGAACATTTGGGTAATTCGATATCAGAAGTGTCACGGCGAGGAAATTGCTCTGTTTAGGATAGCAAAAAGGGCAAAAAATATTGCACATTATTGATCCGAGGAACCAATACTACTATGTAAGTGGATTAAATTAGTTGAAGATTAGGGCCAGGAAACTGAAATTACTTGGTAATTCTTTTACCTAGTAATTGACATCTGAACGAAAATAGCAAATCGAATTCAATTCATGGGTATGCTATGATGAATTAATTATGACAGTTCCAAATATTCGTGCTAAGACACACTTGAGTAATAAATTTCTCCATGAATGATGTCTACAATGTGAATGATGCTTACAACTTTTTCTATAAATGACACCCACAAGTCGTCTCTATGGATGATCTACAACTTTCTCTATAAAGGTATCTACAATTTCTCCCAATGAATGATTTGAAACTTTCTCTATGAATAATTTAAGACTTTATCTATGATTGATTTACAACTTTCTCTATGAACGATACTTATAATTCCTCTCTATCATTCTCTATGAATTATCTACAATTCCTCTATTAAAATAATACCAACAATTCCTCCCTATGAATGATTTACAATTTTCTCTATGAATGATTTAAAACTTTCTCTATGAATGATATATCTACAATTCCTCTCTATGAATGACCTCTACAACAATCTCTTTGAATGTTGTCTACAATTTTCTCTATGAATGTTGTCTAAGAGTTTCTCTATGAATGATATTCACAATTCCTCTCCATGAATATCATCTGTAAACTTTCTCTATGAATATCATCTGTAACTTTCTCTATGAATGTCGTCTGTAACTTTCTCTATGAATGTCATCTGTAACTTTCTCTATGAATGACCTCTACAACAATCTCTATGAATGTCGTCTGTAACTTTCTCTATGAATGTCGTCTGTAACTTTCTCTATGAATGTCATCTGTAACTTTCTCTATGAATGACCTCTACAACAATCTCTATGAATGTCGTCTGTAACTTTCTCTATGAATGCCATCTGTAACTTTCTCTATGAATATCATCTGTAATTTTTCTATGATATCATCTGTAACTTTCTCTATGAATGTCGTCTGTAACTTTTCTCTATGAATGTCATTGTAACTTCTTCTATGAATGTCCGTCTGTAACTTTCTCTATGAATGTCGTCTACAGTTTTATCCATCCATGACGTCAACAACTTTGAAAACTGATGTAAGTCATTTTAAATCGGTCAACTGTTCATCTAACGGAATCACACGGTATCAAAAGTGCGATTGTGGTTTTTGTTCTGAGTACAAATATTATTTAACATTCACACTGAGCACTTACCTATAGTTGATGTGAAGACCTTATGGACGCTAATCTGCTAATGTAAATAATCCAGAGAAAACGGTATGAAAGCAGGGTTTTTTCGTTAGATGAACGCATTGATATAATCCACCTAAGTAGTAGTTGGAACTATAATAATTTAGGTTAAGAATCATATTTAATTATGATGATCATTTGCTCTAACAACCTCCGGATTTACAGAAGGCCATTCATTACAAGCTTTAAAGTCCTTAAATTTCTATAAACGGGTATTGTGCATCTGAATTTTAATTCCAAGCATCATTTTTGCCTGTTAGTATGTAACTCTATAACAGATACCATCCATTAGGGCAACCTTCAAAGACATCTTCTTTGTTGTCTTCCTCAATTAATAACACCTTAGGTTTTTAATTGTAATGTTTGCAGGATATCATGTCCGGTAAACCGTCTGGTTGTAGCCATTATCTGTTGTAAATGTTTAGTTCCGTTAAAAACAATTTCATGGTATATTGAATACACAATTTCATATCATGGTCAATTTTTTTAATTTTTTTCTATTTTACCAAATTTTAATGCAAAATCTAGATATGTTTCTATGTCCCCTGCCAGTGCTCATCAACATGGGAAAATAACCGTGGACTTTATATTATAAATACGTCTGACGGAATGCATTTTTAGAACAATGGTAAAAAAGAATCGTTGTGCTCCTGAGATAAAAATAATAGATACAGCAGACAGGATTCAACATCAGATGATATACACAGGTTTTAAAAGAATGGTAGTATTTACGAATTTTTATGCACGTGCATTTCAATGGAATTTTGCTGCAGGTTTTGTGCAGTGAAAGATGCACCTTGATGACGGTATTGAGAGAGAATGGTAAGTCTTCAAACAAACGAGAGGCAGCGCGCGCCGTGTTAACGACGCTACGATGATTCGCAACAACATGATGTTTATTCAATGTTTATGTCAACACTGAACATCTGGGCAGAGATTCAACATCAATACACTTCAGACTGCAGTAGATACGTGAGGTAATTCCTGTCGTACTGAGTGCATCGCAGCGGATTGTACTAATCAGAAAACCAGATATTCTGGTGCAGTGAAGATCGGGGGTGTTAGAAAGTCTGTGAGCTGCCTAATTTAAAGGGTCTGAGTGAAATACTTATCTGTAACACCACAGCCGTAACTTATCTTATTATTACTAACAAATTAACAATTCAACTTTATGACAAACGGGAAGATACATGTATTTTAGCTTCTCCATCGTCCTCCTCTAATATTTATATTAATATTTATGTAACTGAATTCAATTACCATCTGCAGTGTTGATTCGATATGCAAGGGCTTGTTCTGCGTATGATTACGTTTTAAATTCAGATAGGCTACTGACAAACAATTTGATGCTGCAGGGGTTTCAACACGTTCAAAATCAGTATTTTGTAAATGCTATGGTCATCATAACAATTTAGTTTGCCAATACAACGTGCCACTGGGTCTAATGCTGTCTGATGTGTTTCATAGCAAATTTAGGCCGTTCTTTATAATACACTAATTATGACCACGGATTGTTCCGTTTACCTGATCAAGAATAAGGTATCACGGCGGGTATGACCGGTATACAGGGGATGCTTACTCCTAGGCACCTGATCCCATCTCTGGTACATGTATATCCAGGGGTCTGTGTTTGCCCAACTCTTAAATTGTATTGCCTTTAGGACATATGAAACTGACCATTGTTCAATAACTTCACCTCTCCTATTTATAAAACAGAAAAAGACCACATGACGTATGATAATGTACTGCGTAAGTAGCTGTATTAATATGTTCTACGAACTCAAACTGCTGGACACTGAGGTTTTAGTAGAATGGCTGCCTCAAAAAAGATATTTAATTGATTTACATTCCTACATTATTAATGCGTCTTTGTAAGACTGTTTTGTGAATTGGACGGCACGTATTCCGTAAATCTTTACAGTAATTGACAAATCCATTTTATGGGAATATCAAATTTGCACTACAAAATTAGTCCAGACCTTGGGACATAGACTGAGCGAAGACGTCTCATGAAAGGGAGATATATGTAAAGGCAAAGATAACGAACAGTGATCAATCTTCTAAGTCCCAAATATAATTCAAAACAAGAGTTGGGCAAACACGGACCCCTGGCTACACCAGAAGTGGGATCAGGTGCGTAGGAGGAGTAAACATCCTCTTGTCGACCGTTCACACCCGCTGTGAGCCCATTGTCTTGGTCAGGTAAACGGAGTTCTGTGGTTTCATGAATATACGTGGGTATCAATTTTCGTGGATCAGCAAAATCCACTGTTTCGTGGATGTTCACCATGAAATAAAAATCACACTGGTTTGTCTTGTGCATTTATATTTCAATACAGAAAAAAGCATATGTGAAATCCGAGCCCGGTTCAAAGTTATTCATAAATTAATAAAAACAACAGATTAACGGCAGTTGAAAATACATTTGTTAGTTGTGTTACATTCAATTTATTTTCGTTTGTTAATTGATAATAATAATATGTAAACATATGTTGGAAGTATATTCTAATCAATAATGTTTAATATCTCAATCAGTATGTTTACTGGAAAAACTTTGTTTCCTTATATCTTGTATTAATTGCTCACGATCGTGGACAATAATGGAGTAAGGTAAGGGAAATATTCTATCAGAAGCACCAAACTTCGATGAACATTTAATTTCGTGGTTGAGGTCTTCAACAAAATCGACGAAAATAGGTGTTCAGCGAATGATGATGAAACCACACTAATCCGTAGTCAATCAGTGTATCAAAACGGTTTAACAATTGCTATGAAACACGTCAGACAGCATGTTGACAATAGATTGCGACATGGAGTCAAATGGCAAAGTAAACAATGTGTTAAACGTAATCATAGTCCCAAAACACATATATACAAATCGAGTGTAGCAACACGGACCTCCGACAAAAGAAGGCAGGATAATGTGCCATGGAGGAGTAAGCCTCTGCTGACCGGTCACACCGCCGTGAGCCCGTAGTCGAAACAAAGTAAGCGGGGATACCCGTCGTCAAATCTAGTACGAAAATTACAGTCTGACAAAGAGTATGAAACAAATCGGTCAACATATGACTTAGTGATAATTTGTAATCGCAAAAAGGTCTTATAGCGACCGTAGAATTTGCGAAATGAAGGATTAATTTTTATGTCGATATATCCCAATAAAATAGAAAGGACACCACAATGGACACCACAGAGTCCTCCACATCTGCTTTGTACTTATGTATTTTATCAAATATTTCGACTGCGGGCTCACGGCGGGTGTGACCGGTCAGCAGAGGATGCTTACTCCTCCATGGCACCTGATCCTGCCTTCGCTTTTGTCGAAGGTCCGTGTTGCCCAACACTCGATTTTGTATGTGTTTTTTGGGACTATGATTACGTTTAATACTTTGTTACTTCGCCATTTTATATATAGCAAAGTAACGGCTCAACCTTATGACAAATGAGATGGTATCTGCTTCTTCATCGCCAACTTCCCATATCTATGTAGCGACATTCCATTATCATATGCAAATGGTATTTATGTCTCTCAATTAATACGCAAGAGCTTGTTCTGCGTATTATCAGTTTTTAAATCGAGACAGTCTACCTACAAACAAATTGATGTAGCAGGGGTTTCAACAGTGGTGCTTAAAGTCAGCATTTCTCAAATTATATGGTCCTTATAAGTCTGGCAATACAATCTGTCATTGGGTTAATGCTGTCTGACGTGTTTCATACCAACATATCAATTTGCTTTGCCTCTCATTAGAAAGTCCCTTTGTCATTGGTTGAAACGCGTCACGTGACTGCTATCTAAATTTCTTTCGACGGCGAGTAGCAAAATATAGACGGCAACATGGCGGCCGTTTCGTCTGTTTTAGTACTAAAACTAACTATGCCGTCTACATTTGGTCCTCAACAAAACAAAACACTTATTAGGTTTGCCTCGTCTTCTATGGTATTGAACAACCCGACATGTATCCGTAGACAGTCAGTGATAAACCTAATAAGTAATAATATAGTGAACGGTAGGCGTAACAGGTCGATAAAGCATGCTTATTCCTCCTAGGTACCTGATCCCACCTCTGGTATAACCAGGGGTCCGTGTTTGGCCAGATCTTATTTACTATTCCGTTTAGGACTGGCGAGACTGATCACTGTTTCTATTCTTTATTCTCCTCTTGAATACATCACATAATTTGGCGAGCCAGTTGGCGTTAAGAAATAAATGAACTAAACTGATCAAGCTAAAAACTACTCCTTCATACCTCTACCGTATCCACACAAAATTATGCAGTATCTACATGGTATACATATTTAAGGAATGAAGCCAATTTTGACCTTGGTTATGAGATATAATCTAACTTGGTGCATTTTACGCTACGGATTATTTTAAGCGTAAACTGCATCAAGTTAGATTATATCGTATAACCTAGGTCAAAATTAGCTTCATTCCTTATAATTTAGTGCATTGTGATGTCCTTCTAGGACGTCATAAAGAGCATGTTAGATTATACAAAAATAATTGATGTTGCTCAATCTTGTTTCAGCCAATCAAATTGCTTGTTACAAGTAAAATTATATAATTTTGAAATATTTGACATTTTGAATAGCAATTTTGTTTTTGACGAACAATACTGCTATATCTAACACCGGTCTTGATTTACCAACCAAATGTAGATTGAGAAATGCACAGGTGAAGATACCAAACATTGAGCAATCTCATAACTCCTATAAGAAATACAAAATGAAGGGCTGGTCAAGCATGGACACCTGGCCTAGAGGTTATAAAACTTTTTTTTAGCACGTTTTCATACTCAAGCTCAAACTCGGTGATCTAAATCTTTAAGAAATTTTGATATAATAATTCTTATACTCAAATGGATTACATGGTCAAGATGTTTTTAGTATGCTTTGGAGTTTGATCCGAGTTGTACTCAAAACAAACATGATTGTGCATAAATAAATGTATCAGCAGAAATTACGAGTTTGAGTATGAGTACAGAAAAAAAGTTTTATAACTTCCAGGCCTGGACGCACCAGAGATGAGATCATGTGCCTAGGAGGAGTAAGCATCCACTGTTGACCGGTCACACCCGCCGTGAGCCCTATATTTCGATCACGTAAACAGAGTAATCTGCAGTCGAAGAAAGTAACGAACGGCCCAACAATCAGAATCGAACACATCAGACATTATTTGACCCAATGGCAGGTTGTATTGACAAACTAGATCATTATAACGACCATAGCATTAGCGAAATGATGACATTAAACTCTTATGTTATCAACTTGTTTGTTAATAGCCTGTCTCGTTTTAAAAACTTGTCGTGTGCTGAACAAGCTCATGTGTATCGAATCAGTTTGGAAATTGCAAGTAATAACGGAATATTGATATACAAGTATTATGGGAAGCAAACGGAAGACGTAATAACGGATATTGAATACAAGTATGGGAATGTAACGAAGACGTAATAACGGAATATTGATATACACGTAATGGGAATGTAACGAAGACGTAATAACGGAATATTGATATACAAGTTATGGGAATGTAACGACGAAGTAATAACGGAATATTGGTATACAAGTATGGAATGTAACGACGACGTAATAAGGAATTGATATACAAGTATGGGAATTAACGACGCGTAATAACGGAATATTGATATACAATATGGGAATGTAACGACGACGTAATAAGGAATATTGTATACTGTACAAGTATGGGAATGTAAACGACGACGTAATAACGGAATATTGATATACAAGTATGGGAATGTAACGACGACGTAATAAGGAATATTGGTATACAAGTATGGGAATGTAACGACGAGTAATAACGGAATATTGATATACAAGTATGGAATGTAACGACGACGTAATAACGGAATATTGATATACAAGTATGGGAATGTAAGACGACGTAATAACGGAATATTGATACAAGTATGGGAATGTAACGAAACGTAATAACGGAATATTGATATACAAGTATGGGAATGCAACGGAGAGGTATGGAAATTGATAATACAAGTATGGGAATGTAACGAACGACGTAATAAGGAATATTGGTATACAAGTATGGGAAGTAACGACGACGTAATAACGGAATATTGATATACAAGTATGGGAATGTAACGACGACGTAAATAACGGAATATTGATATACAAGTATGGGAATGTACAGACGACGTAATAACGGAATATTTGATATACAGGTATGGGAATGTAACGAAGACGTAATAACGGAATATTGTATACAAAATGGGATGTAACGACGACGTAATAACGGATATATTGGTATAACAAGTATGGGAATGTAACGACGACGTAATAACGGAATATTGATATACAAGTATGGGAATGTAACGACGACGTAATAACGAATATTGATATACAAGTATGGAATGTAACGACGACGTAAATACGGAATATTGATATACAAGTATGGAATGTAACACGACGTAATAAGGAATATTGATATACAAGTATGGGAATGTAACGACGACGTAATAACGGAATATTGATATACAAGTATGGGAATGTAACGACGACGTAATAACGGAATATTGATATACAGATATGGGAAGTAACGAAGACGTAATAACGGAATATTGATATACAAGTATGGGAATGTAACGAAAACGTAATAACGGAATATCGATATACAAGTATGGGAATGTAACGACGACGTAAAACGGAATATTGATATACAAGTATGGGAATGTAACGAAGACGTAATAACGGAATTAGATATACAAGTATGGAATGTAACGACGACGTAATAAGGAATATTGGTAATCAAGTATGGAATAACGAAGACGTAATAACGGAATATTGATATACAAGTATGGGAATGTAAGAAGACGTAATAACGGAATATTGATACAAGTATGGGAATGAACGACGACGTAATAACGGAATATTGATATACAAGTATGGGAATGTAACGACGACGTAATAAGCGAATATTGTATATACAAGTATGGGAATGTAACGACGACGTAATAACGGAATTTTGATATACAAGTTGGAATGTAACGACGGACGTAAAACGGAATATGATTACAGATGGAATGTAACGACGACGTAATAACGGATATTGATATACAAGTATGGAATGTAACGAAGACGTAATAAACGGAAATATTGATATACAAATATGGAATGTAAGAAGAGTAATAACGGAATATTGATATACAAGTAGGGAATGTAACGAAGAACTAATAACGGAAATTTGATATACATAATGGAAATGCAACGGAGATAATAACGAATATGATATACAAGTATGGGAATGCAACGGGACGTAATAACAGGAATATTGATATACAAGTATGGGAATGCACGACGACTAATAAAATATGATATACAGATGGAGCAACGAGACGAGGCTTAAGAGGTTGCTAAACGGCCATATGGATTTGCATGTACAATGAAGTGACTCATGCAAATTTCAATTTTATCCTTAAGATGCTTTGAGAAAATTTTAACATTCTACCAAGAAGTAAAAAACTTATAAAAAATATAGTAATTGTTGTGTATAAAAGAAATAACATTCCTAAAGTTGTAAAATGTGCAATATTAGTCCCCTAATCTACATCACTGCTTTCCTGCAACATGAAATATTCAAAAAAATTCAATAACAATAGTTGAATATATGGAGAATGCTGTTGAGTCTTCAAAACACCACAAGTTCATCCATAAGTTGCAATAATGTTTTGAAATACACTACCATAACAGCTCCAAAATAAATCACATTGCAGGAAAGTAGTTCCATCTCTGGTGTTTTCTATTTTTAGCTCCAGATGTCTGTAAATATATCTATTTTAGATATATATATTGCAGGTAAGGGGGTGAATCAACTAGAACATACTAATTATAACTTTGATTTACATATGCTGGTATTTCACCCCTTGATGATGCCGTTTATACAACTTGATTTGTTAAAAAACAATGGTTTGTGATCTAACATTACCTATGTAATGCATGAATATCCTGTCTATGGTCACGTACAGTGGTCAAGCATGAACAGGGAATTTTCCCAACAAGAGAACATAACTCGGGCATTTCGTCGACTTTACATAGACTCAGAAGAATCGCAGTTTTAAAGATCCATGTAAAAACGTGTGCTAAGTCTATTATCTTATTAAATAATCATATAGTGCAATACATTAATGATCAGACCACAAATATCACGTAAATCAAACATTTGCTACCAGTTGAAAGTTTTCCGTTGTTGCACCGGAAACTCGTCCTCTTACTCAAACTTTCGTGCCAATTTCTACTTTCACTTTCAATATATAGTGCATATAAGTTAAGGACATATTTTAATCAAAACACATCTAAAAATAAAATGAAACAAAATTGCATAAATGTGCAAAGATAGAAAATAATTCGCGTCTTGTTGTCCCAATATACTAACTATGATAAAGTAAAATTTTGCGTAATATATCGCACCATGGATGGCTGGAAATGTGAACGTTGGAATTCCTCACTCATGAAATACTTGGAGCAAGCACAGAGACGAGGTTTTTCATGTATAGATTTAATTTCAGTTTGTACTGAACAGATTGTACTTTTATTCTGCATAACAATGAACGGCCGTACTCTTCACGAATGATCACAATGTTTGTTTACATTCTTTAAAAAGAAATTTCGGAAATGGCCCTGTCCACGATAGGGTACCATCATAATCCCAAGCTTTTATCAGTTTGAGGTACTTATGGACAAAAAGAAAACTAACTGTCATGCGCTATACTTCAAAGACTATTTCTTGTAAGTTTTACATTCATTTGAAATGTAATTGTTGCAAACGAATGTAAATAAATACTCACTATCAAATTCATTCAAAGTATTTTGAAAATGATTATATTGAAAAAGATTCGATGCATTTCATTTCAGTATACATGAACGTGCATTTTTGAATGTAAAAAGTAAACTTCCATTCATGTACCATAAATTTTAGTTCTTTAGTTTTCACTGTTCTCATTCAAGATGGCTGCATAGCACCCTTAAATCGTCCCGTTGTCATCAAGTTGAGTTGTTAGTTTGCAGTAAAAAATCTAGTTACTAAAATATCTAAGTACGAAATATGATTGGCTAGTAACAGTGGGGAGCACGGAAATTTCCATATCTTTACCAATTAAAATGCTAGTCATTTTCTGATGAATGCGAAAATGTGCGTAGAATATGAGACATAAGGTAG
>CAJDSM010007198.1:0-11167 GCA_903981925.1 Ostrea lurida | reverse complement strand
TCGAAATTTGGACGCACCATCTATTTATCACTGTTCAACCGGACAATTATTTATTTATATCACAATGTATAGTTCTACTGAAGTCTTAGAAGACAAGAGATCTTCATGTATTTGGCGTATTTTAAGGAGAAATGGTCAATACTGGTGGTTTCATCATTATTCGTTGAATACCAATTTTCGTGGATTTTCGTTGATGACGCCCCAGAATTCAAATGTTCAACGGGAGTTTGGTGCTTCTGATAGCAAGATTTTCCTGTTCTTGCTCGCTATTGTCACGACCGTGAGCGATAAATAACACTTTTTCCTGGTAAATTAAACCTTGTGTGATATCCACGCCTCGCGCTTTTTTTTCAATGCATCCCCGATCTCACGCGGGGTAGCTAAAAAAATCGCTGTTCATAAAATTTTCCTGGGTTATTAATTTTCTACATCACGATGTCCAAAGTAACATCGTACAATAATACTTTGCAATCGTGACTTTTTCACTCTCTGAACACAATGCTGAAATGGGGCGCCGGCAGTGGTAGATTTTACACCTCATCTAACACACGCTTCTCTCACAATTAGTCGCAATTCACACTTTGAAAACACGTTCCAATTTTGAAACGGATCCTTGATTTTGTTAAACAAACAACTAATGTGTTCATGCTGAATTCAGGTGGCTGACAAAAGACATTATTTCCCTTGCGTTTAAACGCTTTGACAATATCGAAAAGTAGAATTGCGTTTTATTCGTCGAAGATACAATCGCCGAATATGCACAGGGGCCCTCTTATCCATACTGTTCCTATCATATATTATATGATAGAGAACATTATGGAAAAGAGGCCCCTGGTTGGATTGGCATTGAAATTTAATATGATGAGAGTTCGATTGTAATGAAGCAAATGAATGTGGGTTTTTTCACGGTGGGGTGCCTCATCCACGAATCTACGTATCACGAACACAGTGGTTTTTGCTGACCACGAAAATTGAAATGCCCACGACTATTTGATGAACCCACAGTAATACGAGAACAATAAATTTTAGAACCAGCGACGGAAACGGCATGTATGGATCCGAGATACGAATAAATATAAATTCCTCCGAATAAAAGCAACAAATAATTCAATTGTCCGTTTATTTCAAAAAGAGTCTAAAACTATTTTGATAATTTTAGGTGCGAAGCCCGCTAAAATCCACACCACTCCGCCGTCATTCATAAGTAGCGACGGTTTTGATGTTTTCATCATATACATTACTGTAAACATGACCTAATTTCATAGGCGTAGGAGTCTTTGAAGAGGGGAGGGGGAGGCAAACTTCTAAGTAATGCCGACAAGCAAAAATAAAAAACAGCTAATGGAACCTAAATGTGGTCGTGTGGGGGGGGGGGGGGGGGGGGGGGTGGGGGGGGGGAGCAACTTAGAATAAGCGACAAGGAAAGGTAATAGAAAACTGAAGGGGGGACTTCTAAATTATAAGTGCTCATGGATCAGAAAAAAAGTTTACTTCACAAAAAAAAAAGGGGGGGGGGGGGGGGACATATTAATTGAACTTTCCATTGCCCGCCCCGCCACTCCTGTCCCCCGCCCCCCGCACCAACCCCACCCCACTCCTCTCCCGCCCCACTCGCCCCGCCTCCCCCCCGGCTCCCAATCCGGGCCAGCATGTTCAGATCATATTACAAATTCAAGACAGACATTGCGTAAGATTGGGCTTTCCAAAATGACAAACCGTCTTTCCACACGTCGGTTTATATGTGCATTTTCCCCCAGAACTTTCCGCCGGATTCTCTGATTGACGAAGAATATACTGTTTACAAAAGGAAGTTTGTTGCGCACGGATCGATTTCTCCATATATCCCATTCGTTGTACCTGGCCTTAAAGATTCTTCTGATTATTCCTCTTCAATTCAAGCACAGTACCTGAATTTGACATGTCACTATTATATCCAATGGATGGCAAAGTTTTTGTAATCGTGAAAAAAAAAATGCATCTGATCTACCACTCACTGAAACCAAAGGATTAAGAATTATATTCACAAGCCTGGTATTACAATAGCATATGCCCATGGATTTATCCACTATGACATTTTGTGGATGAAATGTAAATTTATTATTACAATTTAATTTGTTATGACAATATACGAAAATATATGATTTGATTATTTATTGTTTTACCGTCTCACCGAGATCGGAGACGTCACCAATGCCGGTGAATGGCTTGCGAATTTAGGCCTATGCTCGGCATTCGAGGTCCTTTGAGCAGGGCGGGATCTTTAATCGTGTTCACACTGCTGTGCACGGGGCCTCGTTTCCGGTCTCATCCGAATGACCGCCACATTCGATCGCTCCTACGACACGTAAGGGGCTGCTGAACGACCTAGTTCTAATCCGGATCCCACGGGTTCGAAAATATATGAATGTGTATCAGTGGCGGATCCAGGATTGGTCGAAAGGTTGAAAAGGAGCAATAAGCTAAGGTCTGGGATGCAGACCAAAGTGGGGGCTGGGGGGGGGGGGGGGGGGGGGGGGGGGGGTTGGGGGGGGGGGGGGGGGGGGGGGGGCGAAACCCCCCCGGAAGCTCTTGGTTTAAGAGCTTTTAAAGTGTACGGTTTTAGAAGGTTAAATTTAGCTATAATTAATCTATACATAATGATTAAGTTTGGTCACCTAAAGGGCGACCTTGTTAATTTAGTAATATAGATACTTTACACGATTTTAAGCAGTTTGGATTTACAGCAAAGATTATGACATTATGAATAGAATTGTTTTCAGTGTTTTGGAATGTTGACAAAGATTAGAACATCAAAATTATTGCATTTTCAGCATTTTGAATTATGAAACAAATTATGAAATTATGATTTTAGGTTGGGTAGATCCTCAGATACTGAATAAAGTCATTCAAAGACCTACCCCTAAGTGCACCATATATATTGTCTTATTCAAAGATCTCACTATCCTTACTCTTAAATTAGTGGTACTTTCTGACAAAATATTGATATTCAGCGTGACCGACCTTTATGAGTGAAAACTCCAGCCTCCCTTCCACAGTTTTGCTCCTCCATTCATCACTCACAGCTGCCTTCTTGGCGTCTTTACCCATGCTCTGAAAAATTTATACAGATATTGTCCAACCATAGAGATCTCTCTTGGAGTATACATGTACATGCAGCATAATAAAAATATCAGCAAGTCCATTGAGTACACTCAACTCATTTCTTCACTTCTTCCTTTAATAGCTCATTTGTCCCTCTTTCTGTCTTCTTACTTTGGAAGAAGTAAAGAAATGAGTATACTCGACTGGCTCTTTTCTAAACACATACTTATGAGATGAGTTAGGCTTTTATCACATCATGTGAATTCCATACCTGGGCATAAGTTAGCAGTTTCTCTGTCCCGTCTGGATCTTTATTCCACAACAAGTTTTCACACATTTCCAAAAGTTTTGGCTCAATATCATCATAGACCGGCAGGCACCCAGCATTTACGATTCCCATGTCCAAACCATTCTAAATATCCACAATAAGGCAAAGAGTTAACGGATAATGCACCGTGGATTAAAGTATCTCAAAGATTATTTCTCAGTTCTGAGATCGAGATAATGAGGTTTGACGAATTCCTTTCTAAGCATATTCAAGTTTCACTATCTGTTGCATATTAATTCTTTTTATAAACTGTAATCATTAGTGAATGATTTGAGAGTGGAGGGGGCAAATTTGGTTGGTTGCTGGACATGATTTAAATCAAGGTTAAATTTTAAAACCCTGAAATCAATTACCTTTTTAATCAATGAATTCTTTCTATCAAATTTAACAGGGACACAAATCCAAACATTTGCCAAATAATACACATCTACTCCAATATCTTTTTTCTGAGTTTTTTTTTACTTACTAATTTATTTTTCTTACTAATTTCATTTGCAATACAGTACCAATCAACTACTTGTTTGAAACTAGTTTAAATGAAATCATTGTCAATTAAAAACTATCAATTACAACACAATAATCATTTTCGCTAGCTAAGGTTTTTCGATCCATTTATGGAAAGTGGAGTGAACTGAAAACCCTTGGCTTGCGAAGATGCACAATACTCCAAGATTGAAATACTGTATGTCTCGGTCAAAAAATGATTACCTTGATCGCATGAAACAAGAAAACACTGTGCATTGCCTCCCTTACGGCATCCATACCACGGAAAGAGAACGAGAAGTTAGACACGCCCCCACTCACTCGGGCTCCAGGCAAATTCTCCTGTACGATACGAAAAAAAAAGCAAACTTTCCAAATTAAGTTCAATTGATATTAAATAAGGAGCAATATTTATTTTTCAAAATCAAACATGCATAAAGAACTGAGCTTCCTTTATCACCTTGATGTCTTTGGTGGCCATGATGAAATCCACTCCGTACGAGTTGTGCTCTTCGATTCCTGTGGCTATGGTGAGAATGTTGGGGTCAAATATGATGTCATTAGGATTGAACTTGACTTTGTCTACCAGTATTCTGTATGATCTCTGGCATATTTCAAACTTCCTCTTCCTGTCTGCTGCCTAAAAGCATTCACAAAAGTCCTCTATCTTTAGATATCTATGTCTACACAATGAATTAGAGGGAAAAAACTGTAAATTATTTCTGCTTGCTTGCAGAGTATACAAAACAGATTGCATATGTCCTTCTTGTTGAGAATTAAGGGAACCAAATTTTCAAAGAGACAACTGTGGCATTATCATGAAGAATCAACAATTTATCTCAGAATGATGTACTGCTCACTTGTCCTTCTTCATCGAACGCCATAACAACGACAGCTGCTCCATACTGTTTGATCTTTCTGGCCTTCTGCATGAAGTCTTCCTCTCCTTCTTTCATGCTGATACTGTTAACGATGCACTTTCCCTGAGCACATTTCAGACCGGCCTCTATCACAGCAAAGTTTGAGGAATCTATACAGAGGGGCACCTGTTTACAAGAAAAATATACCCGTAAAGCACTACAATAGTGTCAGATCTATCAATAGATACAAAGTCAGTGAGAATAATTATCTAATTCAATAGAATTGATAATGACAACAATTTTTAATTGTCAAATTTTCGGGACCTGTGTCAAATTATTTTATTGGCATACCTGCCAAAACATTCATAAAAAGAATTGTTATCAGAGGAGCAAATTGAATATAAAATCATCAGAAAATTAACCAATGAGCAATTACAGAGTACTGGATAAAGTTAGTAAACCTTTGATATTTCGGGTTCTGAGGCAATGAGATTCGTAAATTTAGTCATGCAGGCTACTCCATCCAACATTCCTTCGTCCATGTTAATGTCCAGAACCTGTGCTCCATTCTCTACCTGAGTTTTAGCGATACTTAATGCCTCCTGTAAAGTAAAAGGCATCAATGAGCCATACACATGTACCTCTAACAGAGAGAATAATTCTAAAACTAATTCTAACATTTCTACTACAGCAGTAATAACAAGGCTTTTAGGAAGTAGCATTTTCTGCGGTTGTCCATTTTTTGCAAAATTTAGCAGACAGGAAAAATCCGTAAAAAGTACAATTGCAGAATATATATTTAAACACATATGTATTGATTAAATGCAACCGCAAAAATTGCACACACAAAATAAAATTTGCTGCCATTTAGGGATCTAATTGGAGGAAATCATAGATTTACATAAAAATCAGCATTTTTCTCTCACCTCATACTCCCCATTTTTGATGAGCTTGGCAAACTTTCGAGATCCAGCTACATTGCACCTCTCTCCAATATTTACAAAATTTGTATATGGTCCTATATGTATGTTGGCTCCAGCCCTATCAAAAAGCCACGTGTAAACATGGAATCATTTCTCAACAATTGAATAAGAAGTATTAACTGAAGATACCCAACAATGACAGACCAAACAAATGAGATCAGAATGACTGTCCAGACTAAGACTATGACAAAACATCTGTCATGGCCAGTTTCCAATTCTCTTGAACCTGCGCAGCACTTAAAGGTGACCAATGGAAAATTCGCTGAAAATATGCGATCGAAAAACATCATTTATTAGAATGGATAAATCATTTTTGGAACTTTATTGATAATTGATAAAAATATGATGGACTGAAAATACATATTCAGGACTATTATATTTCATATTTAGATTGATCACATGGTTCGGCATCACGTGTTTTACTAACTGACCACCGGTATTGAGGTTTTCAATAAATTTCAATACTGTAAGGGCATAATGGGATTGAAATCCAAAAATTCGATTCATGAATGTTTTTATAAACCTCTGTAGTTTATTAAATTACGTTGCATTCCTTTTATATCAGATTTTAACTTATAATTGTAAAAATAATATATTGTTTCGTAGTGTGAATTTCTTATCGGTCACCTGCACCTCGATTTCAAAAAGGCAATTTATTTCTTAATATTTCGCCAGAAGTGCAATGCTTTTCAAATAGCTTAATATTTATTTGGTTCGCGTTGAAACAACACATTGTGATGTATTTAGGGCATGCCCTTGCACTGAATCGATATGCATGACCCACCATATCCCCCCTATTCAATAAATAAGGCACCAACGCTTCTGCGGGATAGATAGACAATATTTTAGTGAATTCATAAGTGGGCATTGTGCTCAAATTGTAGTCTTTTAAATATTTCCAATTATATGTGCGTTTACGTCCAAATCATTTTTTTTTCGTTGACAAAAACAATTGATCCCCACCTCTAGATCATGAACTGCGTCACACTATATCACTATGACGTCATGATAACAAGTGCATCGCGATCAATGTTTTGTTTATATCTGAGGGCGTCAGACTAAACTCACGACCAACAAAGCCGTTTTTGTAAGTTTTGTGTAGAACTATACTTCCGTGCATTAAATAAACATTAATGTTTCTAAATTACAGGATATTGCAAGTGTTCCGATACTTTGTTGTTTTGTGTGACGTCATAATGCACATTCCTAAGTATATATTTGGGACACGCCCCTTTAGCCTTAACTGTGCTGCGTGATGGTCCGTACCACATGATTACAAGATGGCACAATCACCTCATTTTTCTCAAAATAGTGAAGCAAAGTCAAAAATACAGAATTTCATTAAATGAATGTGTAATTAATTATCAATCTGATAATTTCAGCAAGTTTAAAATCAAATATGATGTATATTTACCTGCGAGCATCATAAAGTCTCTCCTCAGTTCCTCCGGAGGAACTCTGGGTTTGTACTGAGAGACTCCCTCAGCTATTGCTCTGAAAATAAAGATATGAAGGGAGATAACTCTAAAATATCAAATTGCTGCATGCAATATGATTTCTGCAGGATCTGGGTGCATACAAAATGCATTAACTATCTTGCTTTTCCCATACTTTACTATATATTCTGATGATAGACAGAGCATGCTTTTGTAACAGAATAGAAGTTTCCAAATTCATACTTTTAGATGAGATATTGACCTTTTAAATATGCAACAAAATTATATTTTCAGATGTAGTTTTGCTATATCTTTTAATTGTTGTAAATTACATATGGAGACACCACCCAGAAACCATTAAATATGCACTTTTCAGAAAATAGAATCTTCTGCTTAATATACATTTATCAATATCTTTGGATTCCATATGATCATGTTCCCTGATACCTACACCACACAATTGGAGAACTTGTTTTTAGTCATTATATGAACATATCATTGCTGATTCTACTCTCCATTAGACTTCTAGTACAAATTTTGGAAATGTTATTTTTTGTACTCCATAGAAAATTTTCTACAAAATAAATAGATAGAAAATTTTGATAGAAAATGTCTTCACTGCGATTAGGTGTTACAAAGTAATAAATAAATTGTGACATATATATAGCTTGTTTCCTACAGGTATACTGAACTGTCAAGCACCTGTTTGGAAATGAAAGTAAAAGGAATTGTGCTGTGTAAATGTCCTTACTTGATGTGTTCTGGCGTGGTCCCACAGCAACCACCAACAATGTTTAACATACCATCCCGAGCAAAGCCCTGAAACATACACAACATTTGGGGGTGAAATTCCAATCTAACTGGATAAAAAAATATAAACTTCATGATTTTACAGAAAATGTAGTGTTCTAATTAATTTATGTCAATCAATAATGAACATTATTGCCTTACCGAGAGTTGTGCACACATGCTCTCAGGTGTTTCATCATAATCTCCAAAAGTATTTGGTAACCCTGCAACAGGAAAAAAAAATGTATTTCAATTCACCCATATCACAGGGGAAAATGTACAATTTTAAAGCAGTTGCTGGAAGTATAAAAATTATTTTGAACCTGCATTTGGATAACAAATTGTATAAGCCGTGGTATTTTTGCTCACTGCTTCCATGAAAGGTCGCATTTCATTGGCACCTAATGCACAATTCAATCCAATGCTGTAAAGATACGAAGGAAAAATATGTAAAAAGTCAATCAATATTACAAAACAAATGTGAATTATATTACTAGGATGTTTAAAAGTAGATGTAATACATGTATCAAAGTTCATTATTTAAGGGGAATAAAATTTTAATTAAGTAAGAACATGGATGCTATTGTATAATACAGTAAAATACCTCTATCTCGAAGTCCGAGAGACTTCGAAAAAACTTTGAGATATCCGGGGGTTTGAGATATCCAAATTCTACATTTTTTGTTTGTTTGGACGGAGCATATTTGATAAATCGGCGTGTCAGGTGGTAATTGGCGGCGGACTTAAAAAAGTGCACTGGGTACCCAAGCTGTTAAACTAATTATCACAACCCAGGTCTACCTGGAAAAGGCGAGTGCGAACTACTGGTCGACAATATCATTATTTTCTACAGCCACGGGCGTGAATGCGTGACTTGAGTAGGCCAGGTATGGTAAGCAGACCGGAAAATTGACTGCACTTCGAGATAAACCAGGTGAAATAGGGCATGGGACCTTGAAAATACTTCGACATAAGCGGGGTATTCGAGATAACCGTGTTCGAGATATCAGGAGTTTTTAAAATCATTTATATAGGGAAAACGGCCGGGACCGGCCGTCGACTTCGACATAAGCGGGGTATTCGAGATAAACCATGTTCGAGATACAGGTATTTTACTGTATGTACTTTCTAGACAAAATAACACTGCAGTATGATATACATGTATATGCTAAGAAATCATTTCCACAACAATATATTGAATGTTTCATACCACATTGGATTTGCATGCGACACACTGATGAGAAAAGCTTCTGTAGTTTGTCCTGAGAGAGTCCTCCCACTCTTGTCTACAATAGTTCCTGACACAAACACAGGGCACGTAAAATTCTCCTTCAGAAAGAATTCCTCGATCGCAAAAAGAGCTGCTTTAGAATTAGCGGTGTCAAAAATGGTTTCCACTAGGAGAACATCCGCCCCTCCGTCAATCAGCCCCTTAGCCTGTTCTGTGTAGGCTTCCACAAGTTCATCAAATGCTGTCAAAGGAAGAATTAAACATTGAGAACAGTGAAATGTGCTACAGTGAAATTATAACATAGCCCTGGGGACCATTCAAAATTGTACTTTATACTGGCTGTAATATTTATATAGTTGTTCGGGGAAAAAAAAAAAAAATCAGAGATGTGTTATGATCAGTGCCACCATAAACTAATTTTACTGTATTTAATCTCATATAGACAAGAAAACAAGATGTGTTTGTAAAACACTGATGGCTGAAGCCCCCGGATTCCACATGCAGTGAAAGGGGCTGCCAAAAGGATTATGCACGTGAATATGAAAATCTAATCACTTACCATTCAAAAGTTTATGGCCAATGTTTAAGTTTTTTGAAAAGTAGGTCAAACTTTCAAGGTCAGGCAGGAGGTCAAAAATGTTGGTAACCAGACGAAAGGGCTTGTCATGAGGAAAACACATGTGAAATATGAAAGTCCCATCACTTGTCATTCAAAAGATATGGCCAATGTTAAAGTTTTTGAAAAGTAGGTCATAACTTCAAGGTCAAGGTGTCAAATCTCTGGCACCAGTAGAAAGGGCTTGTCATAGAGAACACACGTGTAATGATGAAAGTCCCATCACTTGCCATTCAAAAAGTTAGGCCAAGTTAAAGTTTTTGAAAAGTAGGTCAAACTTCAAGGTCAAGGTCAGGAGGTCAAAATCTTGGCACAGTAGAAAGGGCTTGTCATAAGGAACACGCATGTGTAATATGAAAGTCCCATCACTTGCCATTCAAAGTTATGGCCAATGTTAAAGTTTTTTGTGGACAAACGGAAAAACAGACAGACCAAAAACTATTGCCCCCCGAATCGAAGATTCCGGGGCATAAAACTTGTCATATCACATCATCAGTTCATTCCTTGACTCCAAAGAATTTTCTTTTATGATATGCAACGGAATAAATCCTCACTGCCCTTCCAAACATTCAGTTCTGTGTTTATAGAATTGCAGCATGTTCATGAGGAAATGTCGCTCATTACAATTTGTTAATTTAGCAAGATCCATTGGAAATATAAATATTTACTAATGTTTCTCAGCTCCGGCTTCTCAACAGAGGGGGAGATTGACAGAGTCCGATTCGTTGGTCCCATTGCGCCTGCTACGTATTTTGGAATGCCTACAAAATAAATTTCAATGTTTGCTTGAGCTCCAAACACGCTGGCATACATTCTAGAACAAAAGTTCCTCTCCAAAATACAAACTCACATACTGGCGTATTCAGTTTTGAAAGGAATTACGCAGGTGTAACATGTCTACCTGTTTTCATTGCAACCTCTTCTGCAGCTTGTTTCGCAATTTTCGCTGCTTGAAAATTTAATCTGTAGGTCTGAAATATAGAGGAGAATAATCAATGTGGGCAATACCCAAATTCCAAGAACTAATATATCTTTAGGTTTCAGAAGTATTAATTACCAGGTGTTCAGTTCCATAGTCAGCCTGAGCAATCCTGGTCCCGCTGAATGTGTTAGTCTCCACAAAGTCTGCACCTGCTTCCATATACTCCTAATAAAAAACAAATACAACCACTTAGTGTTACAGTGATATTCTTGACAGTTTATCAAACTCCAAAGCCGTAGAGAAGTGCTTGTTGTGTTAGCAAAACCTGTCTTAATTAATACCATAATAGATTTCTAGCAATTCTTAAAACATATAACAGTTATTCACGAAAATGTATTTTGTAAAAATAGATATTTAAAAACCATTAGGATTTACAAA
>CAJDSM010007183.1:0-13836 GCA_903981925.1 Ostrea lurida | reverse complement strand
AAATAACCTTGTCAACGCAACTCCTCTGAAATTATAGATCCGATTTTTACGAAACTTGATATGTAGCAAGGACATCTTATGTAGTTGTGCATATTATCAAGAAATTTTGATCCCTTAACTATTGTTGGAGTTATGCCCCTTTGAACTTAGAAATTTGCCGTAAATCGCTTCATAAATAACTTTGTCAGTCGTAACTCCTTTGAAACTACTGATCCGATTTTTATGAAACTTGATATATAGCAAGGACATCATATGTAGTTGTGCTTATTACCAGGAAATGATCCCCTAATTTGTGTGGGAGTTATGCCCCTTTGAACTTAGAAATTTGCCATAAATCATAAATAACCTTGTCAGCGCAACTCCTTTGAAACTATTGACTAGGTTTTTAGGAAACTTGACATGTAACAAGGTCATCAGTATGTAGTTGTGCATATTACCAGAAAGTTTTGATCCCTCAATTTTTGTGGAGTTATGCCCCTTTGAACTTAGAAATTTGCCATAAATCCTTGTCAGCGCAACTCCTTTGAAACTACAGATCCGATTTTTTGAAACTTGATATGTAGCAACATCATATGTAGTTGTGCATATTACCAGGAAATTTTGATCCCCGAATTTTGTGGGAGTTATGGCCTTTGAACTTGGACTTTTGCCAAAACTCCTCATACATGTAAATACGTACCTTGTAAGCGCAACTACTTTGAAACTACTCAACTGGCAGCACGGGGGAAGACATATGTTTTTGCCCCAAAAACAAACTTTAATTTCTGTTGTATTACTATCACTTATACCCAAGAAGCATGCTTTTTAATTTTGTGAAGGAACTTGTCTGTAAATATTTAGACAAGACCATAAAAAAGCACTTAAATTTGTTTTTGGCTTTCTTTTCTTCACACAGAAGATAATTAGGAAGCTCAATCAAAACAGGAATTTTACTTTATGAACTACCTGTTATGTGTATAAAATGATACAAATTTTAATGCATCTTTTTTCAATGATGTTATTCTATTGTCATCATTTTTCAGAGAGGTTTAATCCTTTGCTGTTTGCCTTTGGTTCAAGAAAACTCATCCACTAGACCAGATCTTATACAGATGTAAGTGCATTTTCTTCATTTTGTGATTAGCTACTGTCCTTGTATTTCATTTACTGCTTGATTTGGTGAAATCACCACTCAGTACTTAGTGATAAATAAAGGTCATAAGAGAGGTTTCATGAACTAACACAGTATAAAAGGAAATAATTTGATTTTCTTGTAGCACTCAATTTGATTGGTTCGTTTGACTTTAGCACTATTCATTGTAATTTAACTTGTTCTCTATTCCCACACATGATGTCCTAGAATGACGTCACAGTGCATTTGATGGTGTTGTTTCTACTTTGTTGCTGTGGCAAAATTCATTTGCCTCATGGAAAAATCCTGATTGTCTTGCAAGCTATTCATCACATAACGTTAAATACAATTTTCTGAATCAAATTATAAGGAATGAAGCTAATTTTGACCTAAATTATATATACTATATGATGTAGTTTGGTGCAATTTACGTTTATTTATAACCTGCTTTACATTATATCATATAACCTAGTTCAAAATTATCTTCATTCCTTAAATATAGAGTAATCAGAATGAACTGTGACTGAGTTGATGTCTAAATCATTGCAGACCAGGTGTATCTATAGGGTTTTCCTTGCTGTGTGGATTGGCTGACTTCCTCAGGCAATGCCCTCCTACAGAGGTGAATATCAGAAATCTGAATAAATTCTATCCGTTTCTATAGAAATCAGTATTTATGCTTGACTTGTTCAGTATCCATATATATCTGTTCTGGTGCGGTGATGTTAATTTGCCTCTGCAGATGAATATGAGAATTTTTTCTGCTGTTCACAAATTTATAAATGAAACTGGTAGATTCATGTAATTATTATGCTATTTACCTCTTTAAAATTATTATTTTGCGTGACACATTGTAAATTTTTTTTTGAACTTGTTCCCAATCCTTTTGACTTAATTAATAAAATATGTTCAAAACAGAAATCAATCAAAATCTTTTAACTCTAGACCATTTAAAAAAAAAACCAAAAAAAAAACCCCACGTAATTGCAGAGTAAAAATCTGTCAACACTGAAGTAGTTTTGTGGAATAATTTGTTCATTTTCTGTCTCTTCTTCCATCTGTCAAAAGTGTTTTGCAAATGTCATGCATAGGATTTCAATATCTAGCAAGTGTATACCTTTGATACATACCATGGTTCTGTCCACTTGTACATGTAGTCAACACTCGAGTTCTTTGGAACAACCAACTCATATTAATTGATTAATGTAAATTTTGTGTAGGTTTCCCAGAAAAGTGGGGACTTGCATCTTTACCTGAACACATCAGTTCCCTTTGGGAGGATTGCTGATGTCAATTGTGATACTGTGGTGGCCAAGATGTACAACAGACCGAGCTACCTCCCCAAGGCACGAAAAGTAAGACTACAGGTGTATATACATGTTAAATAGTGTTTCTTGTTAGTACTAATGATTGATGAATCAGCTGAAATGACTGAAATCAGCTGAGAATTTTTTTTAGTCGAACGTCAATGTTATCAAAGACTATTCGAATAGTCGAATATTCGTTGACATCCCTAGTAATTAGCATTTGTTGTTGTTTCAGCAACCTTCCTGGAAGCCCGTCCTCCACAAAGGAAAGAATACCCTGTACCTGGCTCTCACTGAATACATCAGGGCCGTCCAGGTGGGTAGAAATAGAAACCAATCAACTGGTAACCTCTTAATAGACCAAACAGTTTTCATTTGCAAAAACAGAGTGCTGTTTTTAGCTCACCTGAGCCGAAGGCTCAAGTGAACTTTTCTGATCAAAAATTGTCCGTTGTCCTGTCGTCGTTGTCGTCGTAAAACTTTTCACATTTTCATACTTCTTCTCAAGACCGCTGGGCCAATTCAACCAAACTTGGTACACATCATCCTTGGGTGAAGGCTTCACATTTTGTTCTAAATGAAGGACGAGGCGCCCTCATCAAAGGGGAGATATCTACGAAAAAATCAAAAATTAGGTGGGTCATTTAAAAAATCTTCTTCCTCAAGAACCAAATGGGCCAGACAAAGCTGAAATTTATATTGGAAGCTTCCTGAATAGTGAGATTCAAGTTTGTCAATCAAATGACCCCCGGGGGTTACGATGGGGCCCCAATAGGGGATCAAAGTTTGACATGATTATAGAGGAAAAATCTTTAAAAATCTTCTTCTCAAGAACCACTGAGCCAGGAAAGCTGAATTTATGGAGCTTCTGATATAGAGGAATTCAAGTTCTTCAAATCATGACCCCGGGGTACGATGGGGCCCAATAGGGGATCAAAGTTTTACATTGAATATAAATGTAAGGGAAAATCTTTAAAAACCTTCTTCTCAAGAACCACTGGGCCAGGAAGCTGAAATTTATATGGAAGCTTCCTGATATAGAAGAGATTCAAGTTTGTTTCAAATCATGACCCCCGGGGTACTATGGGCCCAATAGGGATCAAAGTTTTACATGCAGATATACTAGAGAAGTTCTTTAAAAAATCTTTTTTCATTGAACTAGAAGAGTTGATGTTTACCTGAAAAGCTTCGCTGATATGGAGTAGATTTTAAGTGGTTCAGATAATGCCTCCACCCGACATAGGTTATATTTAGTCCACAGTGGTACATTCTAAATCCAAACTACTGCTCTTCTTAGTGAAGCAGCTTTGCTCAGCGTGAGCGATTGGTGGCCCTTGGGCCTCTTGTTCTGACATGGTGGGAAACCCATGGTCAGTTGCACTTCTTTTACCTCCCATGACTGAGGATAACTTTTTTGGACTAGAATTCACCAATAGTGCCGGTGTTTAATGTAACGGAATACACAACTGAAGAATCCTCAAAATATTTTTGTTCATTTGACGGCTATTTCGAGCATGACTTGTGCAGTACAGATGTTTGCAGTTGTGGATGGTTTGTATCTAGACATGTTTTATTCTCACAGTATAACAAAGAGAATGTCCCGGACACTTTTGACCTCTATGGAACTGTGTCGTGTAAATCCGAGCTGGAGGTGGCCCTGTCTGACATCACCATTAATCTGGCCTACACCACACCGGAATCGGGTACACCCCTTGACAATCTTCTGATCCACCCCTGTGTTCAGAGTGCTGACTGCTCCATGTTACAGAAAGGTAAAATCAGTTCACCAAAGATTTACTTTTAAAGCAGAGAATTGAAGTACTTAAACAACCAAATTGTTATTTCAGACAGAGCAAAATAAAAAGTCAGAAGAATGAATTAAAGTAGATTAATGTTTAATTAATCTGTGAAGTACAGTGTATCTTTGAACAAATGGACACAGTATTAATTAAATGACTAGAATAATGTCCCCTTTTGGAATTTGTAGGAGAAACCAAAGCAGCACCACGACGGATTAGATTTACCCCTCCCACTGAAATGTTCACCCTGTGTCACTATACTGCAGCGGGCCTCGGGGAACTTCCAATCAAAGCTGTGTATGATATGAAGGTATGAATCTCTTACAGTAGGTTTTCTTTTCAGACCAGTGTACGGTAAAACCTCATTATCTCGAACTCAATGGGACCGGGGGAAAAAATTCAAGATATATGGGTATTTGAGATATCGAGGGTAAAATACTTAAAGAATTAGTACTTGGGATATAGATTAGTGAAAATATTGTGGTATCTTAAAAAATGCTTTATTTAATGTTTCAAACCACTGGGCCAAGAAAGACAAAAATTATATGAAAGCTTCCTAAATAATGTAGATTCAAAATTATTGAAATCATGTGGGGCCCAGAGGTTGGATGGGGCTTCTTCTCCAAAACCAAACAAAGACGGTTGACTACCTAAAATGTCATCAGATATGGCAGCATATTCGTGTCATTTTAATCTAGTAGAAAAAAAACAGTTTCTTTGATTAAATGATTTAAAATGTTGTTTCTATGTTTAAAAAAATCTACATGGAATGCTGACATCAGAAGAGCAATTCAGAGTTTATCTCCCTTTGTGATTGATTAATTTAATAACCTTGTAGATGACGGACAATAAAGCCTCTTTGACAATTCATCTAACACTGAGTGACAAAGTAAAGAATGTTTTTGAGTACTGTGAAATGCAGATACCATTTCATAACAGGTATGTAAAGCAGCATAATACTTGTAAGTGCTAATACGATTTCTCAATGTATACTTCAAATTTACTTTCAATTTTTCCACTTAACTATAGAGCAATGCATGCATCACACGTGTATGTGTGTTAATATTACAGGGGTGTGATTGCTAGTCAGGACTCCTCCATCAGTCAAGGAAGCATTGCAGTCTCTCCGGACAAAAAAATTCTTGTTTGGAATATAGGTAAGTACATGTATTATCTTTCTCTGTATGAAAGGAAATTGTTAAAAGACATACTTCCATGCTGAATGAATGACATTAAAATTAGACTGCACGTAATAGATGATATCAACTGTAGATTTAGTGTTTGATTGTACTGTTTGAATGTATACAGTAGGTCACACTTGCAAGGTAGAGCTTTGTTGTTAACAAGGCAGGTAAAGATCATGATCCCATATGATAAATATAGTACATGTGATAAACAATTATTATTTGTGCAGTACACATCTGACCTTTACATTGAAGGTTTGGTTACAAGATGATGCTATATTTTGCAGTACTAAATGTCAAGTTGATATGATAATGATAAATTATATATTCTAAGGTAATAAGTTTTCAAAGTTGCTGACCGCTACCTTGGAAGCCACAGTCCTGTTCACAGAGACCAGGTCATCCAGTACGTTTGATGATCCATTCTGTCAAGATCAAAATGCATACGCAAAGGTATGCTGCTTATTAATTCATGTCTAAATATGCATTAATTTGACTAAAACATGAAAAGTTGAAGTACAGGTGTATGAATTCTACTATCTCATTAAAGAAAAAATGAAATGCTTTCATTATAGTTACATGAACAAATGTATGTGAATTGTATTTTCACTGGTTAAAAAGAAAACTTGCTACTTCTAACTTTCTCATATTTCCATGGTGATTAACAGTTGTTCTTCAAGATTCCCGACTTCACTCACTCAGGATGTTGCATAGACTCGAAGTCAATACAAGTCTCTCCTAGTACCAAGTTCAAACTTAACACAGGTAGTATACAAATTGTTTTACATATTTTTTATATTGTGCTATAGTGCTGTCATCCATCTGTCTGTCTATCCCTTTCACTTTGTCTTCGCAACTCCTCCTAAACTCTTGGGGGGGGGATTTTGATGAAACTTGGCACAAAGAAATATCATAACATTGAGATGTGCATATTGTAAGGGGAGTGCTGTACGATGTATTTTATATGCTCGCGTAAAAAGCGGGCGTATAATGCTATACCACTGCCGTCCGTCTGTCTGTCCCTTTCACTTTGTCTTCGCAACTCCTCCTAAACCCTTGGGGGGATTTTGATGAAACTTGGTACAAAGACAGATCACAATGTGGAGATGTGCATAATGCAAGGGAAATGCAGTCTGATATTTTTTAAAGGAGTTAGGGACCCTGGGTCAATAATATATGCGGGCGTATCATGTACTGACTTGGCGGTGCCCTATTTTTTTAAGGAGTTAGGGCCCTTGGACTTAGGATTCTCTATGCAAATGTCTTCGCAACTACTCCTAAACCCTTGGAGGGATTTTGATGAAACTTAGTACAAAGAAAGATTACAGTGTGGAGATGTGCATATTACAAGGGGAATGATGATGATGATCCATAATATATGTGGGTGTACATAATATATGTGGGTGTATCATGTACCGATTTTGTGGTGCCCTGTTTTTAAAAGTTGTCATGGCGTCGTGAAATAGTCACTTTAAAATAGGGGGGGGGGGGGGGGGGGGGTTTCATTATTTAATGTTGTAGTACTAAAAAAGGTATTCAAAATAAGTTCTGCACAATATCTTCTGAGATTCAGAGTAGTGTAAGTTTTCATACGAGGTCAGTTTCAAAAAAATAAAAATCATATAATTATAGGAGACGTTGGAGATTTCGGCGTGTGTATTTCTGACAATAACTTATCTCTGTATATCTCCGCATTCTTTGTTACTTGTTCTTAAATTTAAACTTGTATCTGATTGAAATATTTACGAAAAATGGAACACACTAATTAATATGCGCATGTGAACTAAGATCTGATTGGGGAATAATATACTTCACATTAACTTTTGAGTGAAGTCGCGCATCCTATTGTTTGACAGCAAACGAAGCCTTTCAAAGACTACTTCGGTAAAGAGTTACCATATATTTAAAAGATTACAAACACCAAACAATAACAATAAAATAACTTTAGTGTCCAAAATGAAGAAAGGTTGTATGAAAATCTACGAAAAAAGGAAGCACAAATATTTAAACTGTCGATTACAACCATGGTGCGAAGTATGCAACACACCGTCCGAAGTTATAACCTTCTCTCTGACTATTCGTTAAAACTCTTCATACTATAGTAATAATAGCGAGAAAATCCGATGAAACACACGAAAAACACAATCTAGAATGTTCGTTTTTTACTACGATATACATAACCTATGTTCCATGTAGACGAAGAGCATTTCCAAAATTCAAAGCAGAGTGTTCCGAATAATCAACATTTCCCTAGTTGAATGGAAATTTAAATACAGTTTACCATCCGATTGCACTCAATACATCGCATTTGTTGTTAAGCCGCATGTTTCTAGAAGTTTTTTCTGTACTTAAAATTCTCGAACTTAAAACGCCAAATTCGCTTTCGCCATTCGCCACGGTGTTTTTAGTAAAAAGTCTGTTTCAGAGTCAATTATCTCGAAAACCGCATGTACTGTGGTCAACGAAGCGGTAAATTGGTCATTATCGATCTCCGGTGTTCACTGTGCAGAAAGACCCCAGTCACTACTTGTGCTTACTAAACAAGAAAAGACGTTAATATGATATGTAGTCACGTAAATTTTAACCTTATAGAAAACTGTTCAGTTGTAAGGTACACTTAGCCACAGAAGAGAGTTCTTTTGAGTTTTGAAGATAAAAGGAAAGATTTATAATGTTAAACAAATAATTGTAAAATATAAAAATTTAGTATAGAAAAAATTTAATGAATTATAAAAGCTAAATGGAAAACAGTCGTACTCTTTTTTCTACAAATGGCGGAACTTTTTTTCTCAAAATGCGCGAATTCCAATTCATTCGCAAATTCGTTATAAATGCCAAAGATAAAACACAAGGTGGCGGTTTCTCGAGAGTTGACTGTAATTCAATAAAATCCTATTTCATTCATGAATACAGTCGGGGAGTATAAGGTATGAATGGTAATGGGATGTATTGAGTAGCAGGTGTTCCACGATCTCACAGCAGGCCGACTTATAAAAACACAATCAATCTACTCAGGGCGTATTGAGCGGCCAACTCCCAGACAATATTTTTTTCACTACAGACATTGTTGCAATAATTCTGAAATTGAATACTTTTAAAGTAATTTCATAGTTTAATTCACATGTAAATAATTTATTTTATTGTTACAAGCTATGATTGGGCTGAAATACGATTGAGCAACATCAATTATTTTGGATATCTAACTTGCTCTTGTGTAGTCTAAATGACGTCACAATGCATTTCGACGTTATTGTTTCACTTTGTTGCTACGCAAATTGTCCCGCTCAATTCCAAATCCACTATTATCGAAGTATTCATCACAAAGTTATTACAAATTTTTTAAATTAAATTATAGAATGAAGCTATTTGCTATTATACGTGATAATCTAATGGGTACAGTTTCGCTAAAATAGTAATCCTCCGTTCGCATAAAGAACTGCACCAAGTTAGTATAATCGGTAAATAGGTCAAAATAGTTCTCCTTAATAGAGAAATTATTTTTACATAGTATTTTGACATTTTATTAAAAATTATACTCATGAATCATTTCTTTAATAATTTATTATTAATTTGTATCAAGTTATCACAGTTTTTGCAGTAGCTAGCACTCTTCTAAGTTCATGATTAAGAACTGAATGTAATCTGCGAAATTCTGAAATGTTAATATCCATGTGTACCAAAATATTCCAAATCTATAGGATCACACTACCAAATTACTACGATTTCATTCACCTCTGGCTGAACTGCGACTTTACCATTTGGACTTCAGAGCTGGGTATCATGAATGTGTGATATCTAAAAGTCGTCTGGTACGCAGGATATTGATATCAGCAATCATAACAATCGGGTTTGTTGGAGCACATAAATGTAGTTGTCTGGATGGTATCTTTCACGTTCAGAGGGGACGTTGCCGCAGTGCGGACCACACTGAGAATAGAAAGCAATGATGGTAGCCACAAACACAATGCAAACAAAAAGAACACCAAGGACCTGTCCAAAGTCATTCATGAGTGAGTTGACGGAGGACAGATACACCAATTGATACTAAGCTGTAAAACGTAACATATAAAGCATGGGGTCTATATCATGGAAAATATTGTTTGTGTGACCAAATGACATACAACATTTTGAGAGAAAACATACTAACATGTATCTACTAAGTTATGATATAAATGTAGCGACTTTACATTGAAGATTACTTTACCTAGATTTAGTGATTGACAAACATACAACCATCATATCGTGTAGTAAATGTCCTAGGAGACGTACATAACACAGGATGAATGACCAAGGTTAAGCACCAAAAAAATCACCAACCAACTATCAAGAATGGCTCTCCGTCTTCAAGCCATCTTAGAACAGGCACCTAACTATAATCATTCTCTGAAGCCCTCACTCTTCAGCCATCGTAACAAGAGCCTAATTAATTAGTCATCTCGATGCCCTCACGCTTCAGCCATCTTAACAATGACCTAATATTACATCATTTCTCGAATCCCTCACGTCTTCGACAGTCGTAAAAAGACGCTAACTATAATATCTCTCGAATGCCTCACCGTCTTCAGCAGTCTTAAACAAGAGCCAACTATTTAATTATCTTCAATGCTCACCGCTTCACCATACTGTAAACAAGAAGCTCTATCTAAATCATTATCTCGAATGCCTACCGTCTCAGCAGCTGTAATACAAGCATTTCTCTAATATCTTTCATTGAAATCTCTCATTATTGTAACAAAGAAACCTTGCCCAAGGATTTTGATTGGCCCAGGGGTTAAGAAAGATGTTTGAAAAGTTTACAAACAGTAATTGACAAACTTTCGATAATGTTACAAGACAAAATTCCGAGTGGTGACAGATCAGTATATAGAACATTTGTATTTTAAAGAGATAGATGTGACTCAACTTTTTTTTCCAGCAGTATTATACAATATTATTCTGGTAGAAGTGTATCATAGATGCTTGGTATACCAGAACTTTATTTGCTGATCGTAAATATATATAAGTCACGAGCTTATGTTACATCTCGGTTATTTGGTGTTTGTTTGTTTTTGTTGTTTTTTTTTTTAGAGATCAATACGCTTATTGGTTAGTCAGTCACTTGACACGACATTAAAGGCTTGATCTTCTCTTTATTTCCAGGACCCGACCTAACTTCATTAAGTGCTCTGTTGATTTGGAATAAGTTTTCCTACAGGGAGGTCACGTTAAACCCACCCTAAAAATGTACCTTAACTCTTAGTCTGAAGACAAGCATTTGAGCATCCTGGGCTACAAGATAAATCGTCATACCCTTGATATCTAACTTCCCAACGGATGAAGAAAGACAAAAGGCGAATGAATACTACAGAACTTTAACTTTCCAGAATCTACATCGCCTATTATATAACTTGAGGCTGCGTAACCCAGTCCTAGTTGTGAAATACAAGGTGCCAAAATAGGAGCGCCAAATTAATAACCACATAATTGAAGATATCTTAAGTATTAAAGATATCGTAATTGCATTGCTCTCTTTCAATTGATTATACCCATTAAAGAATTTATTGCTTCATCTAATAATTAATAGATGCATTAATTCAATTAAAAGAGGCATAATTCAATTTAATGCCGTTATCATATGAATTTATTAATTGTTACAGAATCTTCAATTGATTATTTGCCCATTAATGAATACAGATATCTTACAATATGATTAATTGGCGTCCGTACGAAATACAGTACAAAATATATGCCCTGAACACTTAACCGGGTTGTTTTATCTTAAATAGTTATAAAAATTGAATTTCAAGGATTTCGCTATAATTTGGGGATATACAGTACTTTCTTTGAAATAGAAAATCAAGATGTAATGTGTGTAAAATAATTTCCAAAACATCAAAAGCAAATTGCAATTGTTTAGTAATAAAGCCTTTGCACGCTGCGTATTCTTCAAACGTACTCTTCATTCCAAGACTAGCTTCAAAGCCGTGTTGGGATAAAAAGAGACAAACATGTCCTTTGTTTCTCACCAACAGACTAAGTTCAACACTCGCGAGTCATTTAGTATTTTACGATATCATATACTTTTACTTTGCCGTATCTGTGGTTGAAGGAGATGCTAAATATGTAAAGCAAAACAAATAATAAATAAAAAGTAAAGAAATGAATAGGGTGGGGGTGCCAACTTCTAACAAAAATTTCCACCAACATGGGGGGGGGCTTCAAATTATTGACAAAAGACAATAAACACTGATGTTTGTGTGGGTGGGTGGGGGGCCAATTCTAAAATACGAAGTGGGGGGGGGGGGGAACTTCTAATTATTAACATCTAAATTGCATATTGTTTAATGTCCCTTGCGGAACTTGCACTCTATGGAAGTACCATTGCCAGTGCAATGTGCAAAATTATAAGTCTGTTTGCTTGCGTTATGGCTTTGGCAGAGGGACTTTATCAGTACACCCGCTGTGATCCACGATCATTTTATCATCTCCCTAAGGACAGCCCATTTAGTCGCTTCAGATAAGACATCGACAATTACCATCCCAGGACATTGAGTTTGCGAGTGATGTTAAAGAACAATGAACAGGAAACAAAAGGGCGATAAAAATAAGAAAGATGAAAGTTAGAAATTCCCTAAACCATCAGTTCTATTTGAAGCCAGGACACCCCCCCCCCCTCCCCCGCACTTTGGTCTGAATTTAAAATGAGGTGCCACTAGTAAGAAAATTGACACGGTAGGGTTGATTTTCTTCGACGATTAAAAGCGCTCCATTATATTGAAATGAACATATATTAACCCGCGTGAACAAGCGACACAACATTTATTTATTCATGAGCAAAATTGGTGAAAACTGAGAGTATACTTAGTGTAACATTTCTCATCACTGTTTCATCACTTCAATGTAACATACGTGTACCAATGTTGAGTGAAACGTGAACGGATTAGCCCCCATTTATCTTGTACACTATACTTTGTTATGTAGTACATGTCTTATTGTATGACCGGTCCAGGGATACTTTCTCTTAGCACTCATTACCCACCACTGGTGTGTCCAGGTCCAATTTGCATAACACTTGCTTTTGGTATTATTTTCAGTGCGGTCAGGATTTGCGAAAGGGGAGGGCGGTCCGTGTAAAAGGAAGCCAATTACTATGGTTGGAAAAACCAAGTGGGTGCCAGGGGCAAAGCCCGAAAAGCTCTCGGTTATTAGAGCTTTTAAAGTTATACTTAATAATTAGCTATAATATGTAGACAAATAATGATTTTGGTCACCAAGGGCCTGGCCCTTCCCTCTAAATCCGCCAGTATTTGCTCTTCAATATTGATCACTTTCGTTATCTTTCTTCAATGTACTATAGTTAAGCTAAATTTAACTCCTAACTAAACAGCCTGTAACCATGATTCCCAGGGTCACTAAGAACTAAGCTTTTTAGTAATTCTAGTAGGGAGTAAAAATATGTCGCGGCATGCATCTCGCGCTTAAGGAGGGGGGTGGTTGGATAATACTCATGACTATGTAAGTCTATTTGTCTATGGTTATATATTGATACAATCCATAATTTGTAATTTCGGGCATGTCGAAATTTTGCCTGCTTTGAAGAGGTGTCAACGAATGTATAGGGAGGGGGGGGGGAGGGGGGGGGTAGTAAGTAATCGGT
Organism: Ostrea lurida; assembly: GCA_903981925.1. Classification (NCBI taxonomy): domain Eukaryota; kingdom Metazoa; phylum Mollusca; class Bivalvia; order Ostreida; family Ostreidae; genus Ostrea; species Ostrea lurida. Next base: position 799 of record CAJDSM010007183.1, on the reverse strand, counting down.
AAACAACTTCGATCTACATTCATGGGTGCATCTTCGTGTTATATTCCGCCATACACGGCGCACTGATACAAGCTGTAGCATGATTACATAAATCCGCAAACAATCAAAACATTTCATCCTCCACCTGCTTGACAGTCATATTTATTGTGGGAACATAATAAAATCATGCAGCGATGCTCGAAGAGGAATAATTTCTCGTTAGTATTGAGTATATGTTCTATTATACATCAAATGGGGAATCAGGGGGGGTCTAGGGGTCGGACCCACCCAACCCTTTTCATTAAAAATAATTTGCTAAATAGTCAAATGTAACATCCTTGTCAAACAGTCTTGGATCTGGCCCGGTAATTGTTGTCTGTGTACTTCGCGATGCTTATAAGAAAAAAATGGAACTACATTGCAGTCGATCAAGGATATATTTGGATTTTAATTAACCTAGATAATTTAAAATAAATTGTATATGAAATTTATAAGTACATTGCATGCACAACATCTATATATTATTATTAATATTTCTACTATTATCGGCAGCGGAAAGCCGAATAGAAATTTACTCCGTTGATTTTGTTGTGTAAAACAATAAATAGTACAAATTAAAATGTCTTCTTACAACGATTAAAATCAAAGTATGATGACTAATTACGCTGGTTGATTGAAGAAAACAAACCTTTCTTCCAAAAGAGGTTTTTCAAGATCTTGTTTTTTTAAATGATCAAATTAGATGAAAGGTTGAAAATATTGGTTCTTCGAAGATATTTTCGTTATTATACATTAACATCGTTCTAGTCTTTTTTTCCTT
>CAJDSM010007172.1:0-14577 GCA_903981925.1 Ostrea lurida | reverse complement strand
CCCCCCCCCCCCCCCAAAAAAAACCCCCTCCGGACCAATGAGTGACCTTTATGATTATTATCAGATATAAAAAAAACGGCTGACAAGTGTGAATGTTGCTCATCACAAAAGGCATAACGTTGTTGCAAATCACGGTTTTGCATTCGTGAACACGATTGACAAGATCGATGAGTTATAACCCGTGGGAAATAGACATTTTGAAATATAACTTCCCGATGGTACAGTGAATTCGGGGAGAAAAAAAAAAAAAAAAAGAATAAGTTTGATACAAATAGTAAGTAGATTTTGTTTAAAGTTAGCACTATAATACAGTAAAAAAAAAATCGAACGTACAACCCTGCAACACAAAATCATGTGCAAATAGCAAAGTATTATCTTACACGGAGGCTATATAAATATATGCAATTTATGTGCATTACAAATTGTAAATCTCTTCTAAGCACATTCAGTTCTTCTACAATATTCTATCGTATGTTAGAAATAAAAATTGGCGAAGTAAACAATGTGTTAAACGTAATCATAGTCCCAAAAACATATAGACATATACAACTGTAGTCGAGTGTAGGGCAACACGGACTTCCGACAAAAGCGAAGACAGGATCAGGTGCCATGGAGGAGTAAGCATCCTCTGCTGACCGGTCACACCCGCCGCGAAGCCCTTAGTCGACACATAGTAAATGGGATTACCCGTTTAATTAACTGTGTCCTAACAGGACTAATACTTCCTGCAGGGGACACTAGGGAATAGTGAATTTGTGCTCAATGAATAAAGATATACTTACTTTGGACAATGACAGCACAAAGAAACCCTATAAAAAAGGAAAAAAAATATTCACAACTTCTTTAAATGTTGAAGATCAAAATAAAAATGGCAGGCACAAAATTTCTATTATGAAATATACACAAAATTTTCAGTGTTAAAGAATTCTTCTCAGAATCAAAATAAAAGTCCTGAAAATTGTGCACAACATTTAGGAAGTCATAAAAGTACAACTCTCCAAAATCTGCTGCTAAATGTACCTTTCATTCTAAATCTATTTTTGATTAATTTTGTAGATGTATTTATACATTATTAATAATATCAATTACAACAGACTTAGTGTTTAAGTTTCTGTTACTAGTAAGTTAAATTAATTTACCTTACATCATTATTTGGATCACCTTCATTTTTTTTTAATCTGTTTCCTTTCCATTCACAGGTGGGGAGGCTGGCGACTTCTAATGACCTTATGCTTTGGCCTGGTAGAAATCTCAGTCAAATATTTCAAAAGATGACCATGTAGTTCAAATGATATTTTATTAAGAAAAACATGCAAACAATGTACATTTTTAACAACAAGTTAACATAATTTTCTATGAAAATAGATGTTGAAATTCAGATTTTCCTATTTAAATGAATTTTAGTGCACTGGAAAAATTCAATACCAAATGGTATACAACTGACTTAGTGAACACAACACGAAACCCTATCAGCTTTATTGTTAGCAATGGTATATGATATGCACATGGAATGTAAAAGTTTAAACCTTCAATACATGGAGAGAGAGAGAGAGAGAGAGAGAGAGAGAGAGAGAGAGAGAGAGAGAGAGAGGGGCATCTGGCACTCCATCACATAAATTCTAAAGAAAAGCATTACAAACGTATGTCTAATATGTATTAGTTTTCATGGATCTATCTTTATGGAAAGTTGTGTAAACTATGTGGGAAAAAAACCCATTGTCACTAAAACTTTGATAGTTTATATGAAATGCACATATACCTAAAATAAATATAAAATTCCTCAGATTTTGTTTTTTGTTTAAATGTCTGAATGACAAAAAGAAAAAAGAAGTCCACTAGGCTGTGTGCTATTATAGTTGTGTATAGAGATGAGTCGTGTACAGATCCGAATCTATTGAGGGTAGCTTCTCCCCTCCCTGCAGAGTTTCATGCAATTTGGAGCAAATTCCAACAATGACGTCCTCCTTTAACTGCTCCAGCTCACTAGCAGACAACACCTGAACTTTGTCATTGACGTGACCTCTGTCCTGGGAAACAGTCTGAATACTCTGCCCCTGCCCTGCCCGGGTCTGTCGCGGGTGATTGGACATGTTAAACTCCTGTATTAGAGAAAGGATTTCTTGTTTTGTGCTCTGAAGCAAGTTTGATGAATGGTACAGCTCTCTCTTCTTGTCCTCTCGTAACTCATACCTTTTAATGCAAGACATTTATTTTTTTTAAAAAAGGTGACAACATATATACATTTTGTTTGATTATTAATTAAATCAGACTAAGCAGAAATTGAAACTTTGTTTTTTTACTTTGATGATGATATGAGTTTTAAACCTTTTTTTTTTTTCTACTTTGATGACGATGAGTTTTAAACCTTTTTTTTTTCTACTTTGATGACAATATGAAATTGGAGTCACCTTAGGCTGGAAATGTCTTGTTTGATTTCTAGCAGGTCGTCAGCATTGACTCCATCTAACTGTCTATCCTTCTTAAACTGGTGAATATACCTACTAACGAGGCGTCTCATGATGTCCTACAATAAACTCATCATCAATGCACATACATTTTCATGGTGATAAATATATCATTATTTGAGGTCAAATGTGTATCATTTAATTTTATTTCACGTGATCACCTAGCGCCAATTCTCATTGGTTAAAACACCTTTTATGAATTGAGGTGATTTTTCGATCACGTACCTGAACAAAAAGTAAAGTCTAATGGACATTGTTTTGTTGTGGTAATATAAAATTAAATCGCGCATTGATGATTTTTACTGTCTAATATACAGTGATACCTGCATCACCCGAAAAAATATAAGATTCATTTCTTATATCCAGTATTTTACACTTGAACCAAAAGTAATCTTTTTTTAAAAAAAAAAACAACCGGTTTCTACCTATAAAACTTTGACATTTTACAGTCCAACAGCTTAATGTTGCCTTGACCTTGGTATGACATGTAAAACCACAAAATGTAATATATTATGTTTGTGGAATTCTTAGCCAAAAGGCCTACAACTGATGAGCATAATACTCCATCCACATGATCAAGTGATTTTAAGGTTCATCACTCACACTTACACGAATCATTCCATCCCACTCTATTGTTAAAAAGAGAGTAATTATACATGTACTTATTTACAGAGTGCTTTTCTTGCACTTGTGCATATTCAAGCGCACCATAGAGTAGAGCACACCCCCATATCTATGGTATGAAAGCCACAATAGAACAAGATACATTTTAAATCAGCTTTCTTTGACCATTTACCCACATAGATAATGTATACCATAGCATTACTATATGTCCTTGTGAGGGAGTGTAGAAAAATCCTAAAACATCTATGAGTTGTATCTTTGGAAATATTGGCTTGTAAATTAACAGAGCTGAGTTTTAGGTTGCTTATGCTTGGTTTTCCAAGAGAGCATTAAACCTATGAACAGCCTTTTTGTTCCTGTGTACATGTACTGTGTAGTATTATTACCTGATAATGATGTTCATCTTTAAAGCTGCCCTGAGCTGGTAGTGGAGGTTTGTACTTCATCTGACAAAGGAAATTAATGCACCTATGGCTGAAGTTTTTTTGTTTTTTTTTTTTAAAATACAAATAAGCATGAAGCAACCCAGGATCTATATAAAAAAAATGTGTCAAAGACAGAAATGGCCGGGTTGGTGTAAATATGTTCGGTAAACAGGAAGTTGGTGTTGGACAGGTCTGAAATCGAATCCCACGATATGGAACCACCCGCTGATGATGGATATCAAAGGTCATGAGGCTACAATAATTAATTGCTGAGTAAAGTGTTACGAAAATTTGCACTATTAAGAACAAGAGGCCCACAGGCCTTAACGGTCACCTGAGAATCATAGCCCACACAGGGAGTCTCATATTTGCATTTCTTAAGTCTCAATACAGAGTATTTTGTTCACATGTTAATATCTTTCAATATATGCATATGATTCCTATTCATATACACAAGATTATCATTTCAATCTCACAAGATTGTTCAAGAATTTTAAATGAAAACCATATTGCTACTTTAATGTCCAGTGAGCTGGACATTTTGACCTAAAATTCAATAGAGAACATCTTTGACATGTGTATGATATGGTGATTCTAGGTAGAAAGGATAATGCTGAAGAGCCTGGAAATCATATTGCTACTTTGATGTCCAGTGCACTTGACCTTTGGACCCAAAATTCGATAAAGAACATCTTCGTCTCATAAGTAGTATATATATATGACTTTAGGTAGAAAGGATAATACTCTGAAACCCGGAAACCATATATAGATCCGTCCCATGTATGATATAGTGACTCTAGGCAAAATGGATAATTCTCTTGAGCCCAGACACAATATCGCTACCTCGATGTCCAGTGTGCTTGACCTTTGTCCTTTTGACCCCAAATGCAATAGGTAGACCATATGTATGATATTATGACTCTTGGTAGAAAGACTAACACTTAAAGTCTGGGAACCATTCTGCCTCTACAGACGGATGGACAGACAACTTGATTCCAGTAAACCCCCCCCCCAACTTGTTGCAGGTGGGTATAATTATGACAAAAGGCTCCCTTCTCATTCCAAATATTCATTTACTTTCACATTAATATCAATAGCATTGAAAAAGATGCTTTTCAAATGTTTTACATATAAACACTATGTACCAAGTTGCCCCCCCGTCCCCCCGTGCCTAGGGTCAGAACCCCTACCCAGGGGATCACCAAATTTACAATTTTGTGTAAGGCATCCCTCTAACATCACTATGCATTTGGTTTCTTCTAAGACATGTGGATTTGTAAAGAATTTTTTTTGAAATTGGTCACTTTTGGGCAGTTTTTGCCCAACCCCCAAGGTGCAAGAGACCTGAAATTTACAATTTATTGTCCCCTTTGTCCCAAAGATGCTTCATACCATATTTGAAAAGAATTGGACTGGTGGTTATCAAGAAGAAGTTAACAAGAATTTTTTGGAGAAATCTAAAATGCCCCCCATGGTGCAAAATTCAAAATGGCTATTCCTGTTAAAGGTATTTATGAATATTGTGTCTTTTTATTCAATGCAAAACTAATCATTAACAAAATATGGGTAAAATACCTATTCATTCATGATTAGATGTCATTAAGTTTTGAACAAAAAAACACAGATGATGACAATATCTTAGCAGTTTGAAATTGGCCAATCAGATTGAACTTGATCTTTGGCCATGTGACCCAAAATATTTATTAGGGATCATTTACTCTCTAAGGACGTGTTTTTAACACCTGTACCCAGTTTAGTTGTTATTAAGCAAAGGGGTCAAAAGATTTTAGCGGACAACACATGGGTTAAGACCAGTGATTTGACCTTGACCTTTAACCTTGTGACCTTAAAATCAAACAGGGATCATTTAATCTCTAAGGACAACCCCTATGCCAAGTTTGGTTTGATATCAAGCAAAGGGGTCAAAAGATTATTGAGCGGACAGCACAAGTCTACAGACTGACCACTTGACCTTCACCTTTGACCAATGTGACCTGAAAATCAATAGGGTATTCTACTCACTAGGGGCAACCCCTGTACCAAGTTTGGTTGATATCAAGCAAAGGGATCAAAAGTATATTGAGCGGACAGCACATAGTCTACAGACTGACCACTTGACCTTCACCTTTGACCAATGTGACCTGAAAATCAATTGGGATCATCTACTCACTAAGGGCAACCCCTGTACCAAGTTTGGTTGATATCAAGCAAAGGGGTCAAAAGATATTGTGCAGACATGGTCTACAGACCGACAGTCTACACACTGACCTCTTGACCTTGACCTTTGACCATGTGACCTGAAAATCATAGGGATCATCTAACTCTTAGGGCAACCCCTGTATTAAGTTTGATTGATGTCAAGCAAAGAGGTCAAAAGATATTGAGCGGACAGCATATAGTCTACAGACTGACCACTTGACCTTGACCTTAGACCATGTGACCTGAAAATCAATTGGATCATCTACTCTCTAAGGGCAACCCCTGTACCAAGTTTGGTTGATATCAAGCAAAGTGGTCAAAAGATATTGAGCGGACAACACAGTCTACAGACCGACAGTCTACACACTGACCTCGACCTTTGACCATGTGACCTGAAAAATCGATAGGGATCATCTACTCTCTAAGGGCAACCCCTGTACCAAGTTTGGTTGATATCAAGCAAAGGGGTCAAAAGATATTGAGCGGACAACACATGGTCTACAGACCGACAGTCTACACACTGACCTCTTGACCTTTGACCATGTGACCTGAAAATCAATAGGGATCATCTACTCTCTAAGGGCAACCCCTGTACCAAGTTTGGTTGATATCAAGCAAAAGGGGTCAAAAGATATTGAGCGGACAACATATGGTCTACAGACCGACTGACCGACATACTGACAGGTGCAAAACAATATGCCCCCTCTTTTTCAAAGGGGGCATAAAATATAATTGTTTTAACACATTTATCAATGACCATTTTGGCCCCACCCTAATACCAAAACCCTACTCCTAGGATCATGAAATTTACAATTTTGATAAAAGGCTCCCTACTTATTCAAAAATATTCATTTAGTTTCACATAATATCAATAGCATTAAAGAAGATGTTTTTCAAATGTTTTACTATAAATATGTACCAAGTTTGGCCCCCTGGGTCAGAACCCCTACCCCGGGGATCACCAAATTTACAATTTTGGTAAAGGCCTTCTGCTCTACATCACTATGCATTTGGTTTCTCTCAGACATGTGTGGTTGTAAAGAAGAAGTTTTGAAAATTTGTCACTTTTGGGCAGTTTTTGCCCCACCCCCAAGGCCCAGGGGTGCAAGAGCACCTGAAATTTACATTTTATGTGCCCCTAAAAATGTCCGAAAGATGCTTCATACCAAATTTGAAAAGAATTGGACCATTAGTTATCAAGAAGAAGTTAAAAATGCTCAATTGTTAACGCACGAAAACCAATTGCAATCATGAGGTCACCTGAGTTTACTCAGGTGACCTAAAAACTTATGAACTTGTTGCTGAAATGGGAATTGAATACATGTAGTTTGTTGTTAATAAAATATTTAAAACCTAAAAAGTAATGCATTCTTTCCGGACTGACAAAATTTTGATTGCACTGACATTATTTCTTACAGTGTCAGCCCAAATGTCTGACACTTCTAAAAAAAAATTTCAAGAACTCGGCTAAGGTGGGCTAAAAACAGTACCTTTACAATTTGAAAGATAAGGCTTTTATTCAAATTTTCTAAAAGAAGATCATGTCAGTGATTGTGGTGTCAATGGAAAGGACTTGCCACAAGGAATATAGTATAACAAGGCAACTCAAGTGTAGCATCCCCACACAACACAAGATTTTTAAACAATAGTCAATAGTGACCTTTGACCTTGAAAATCAATAGGGTTTACCCTATCCATGGGCAACATTTGTGAAAGGTTTGATGATTCTCTGATGAATGCTGTGTTGTGTGTCCACTCATTATCTTGTTCACAAGAATTTAAGTCAATAGTGACCTTGACTTTTCACCCCTTGACCTTAATATCAATAGGGTTCATCCTCTCTCCATGGGCAACATTTGTGAAAGGTTTGATGATTCTCTGATGAATGCCAAGTCCTCTATCTTGTTCACAAGAATTTTAGTCAATAGTTCATTATAAGTGACCTTGACAATCAATAGGGTTCATCCTCTCTCCATGGGCAACATTTGTGGAAGGTCTGATGATTCTCTGATGAATGCCGAGTCCTCCATCTTGTTCACAAGAATTTTAGTCAATAGTCCAGTGACCTGACCTATTGACATTGAAAATCAATATGGTGCATCTTCTCTCCATGGGCAACATTTGTGGAAGGTTTGAGCATTCTCTGATGAATCTTCTATCTTGTTCACAAGAATTTTAGTCAATAGTCCATAGTGACCTTGAAAATCAATAGGGTTCATCCTCTCTCCATGGGCAACATTTGTGGAAGGTTTGATGATTCTCTAATGCCGAGTCCACTATCGTGTTTACAAGAATTTTAGTCAATAGTCCATAGTGACCTTGAAAATCAATAGGGTTCATCCTCTCTCCATGGGCAACATTTGTGGAAGGTTTGATGATTCTCTGATGAATACCCTTGCTTCTATCTTGTTCACAAGGTTCCGGACACAAACACATCCGCACGGCAGCGATGCTATATCCCCTCCGCAACTAGTTGTAAGGGGATAATAAAACATGAAAGGTCTACTACCTCTTATACAGTAAAGATCTGCCTCTTATGGTATTAAAGATACCACCAAGGTTAACATTGAAAAACGGACAGGCCAGAAACTATATGCCTCCAAATCTTCTTGATTTAAAAAAACCAACCCCAAAACAATCTACAAATTTCTAAATCTAATTTAATAATGATGGCAAGCATGACAATTCTTATTTGTGTACACATTAAAACCTTAAGATCTTTCAACTGAAAACACCCTCGCAATACACCTCACCTACTGTGCAATGTGGTGGTCTGGTACAAACACATTATTTAAACATTTCACCAGAAAGACGTGCTTTCAATAAACCTGTCGACAAAAAAATCCTGATCAATGCAGAGTTTTACTGTTTGCTTGTCAAGGTCAATCCAAGTCTGTCTTTCATGTAACCATGATACATCACATTGTTCTTTACACTAAAACACGTTTCTTTTGAACACCAACAAAATCATGCATGCACTAAACATTTAAAAATATTGTGATTAGTTCAGAAATAAAGTGCTCAAATTCCACATGTAGCAGAAATAAAGTGCTCAAATTCCACATGTAGTCATTTATTTCAACCAATTCACCATAATTATGCAAATTATGTTTCTGTTTAAATTTTGTATTGAGGAACCAGTGGATATAAATTTTGGATACAAATACATGTATGTTTCTATTGTACTGCAATTATCTTGTTAATATCGAAAAGCAGGATATCTGCACATGAAAATCAATATCTTTTATCTATTGTGCTAACAAAGTCAAGAAAAGGTTATCCAATATCAATACCATTGTTTATACAAAGTGACACTTGACTTAACGATTATAAATACATAACAAATTGTCAATACCAACTGAGAACTGAACTCCGACTGTGAAAAAAAATAATGCTTGATCCCCTCTCTGACCAGAACAACACCTCAATCAAAACAGAACAAGGAATTTATATCAAAAGTCTATTGGCCCTCTTGTAAACTCAAGGCTAAAGTCTTTCCTGTTTTCATTGTGAACTCATTCTAAGTCTTTTTCAGATCTTTACTGGCCTCAATGTAAACTCAGTCTAATTCTAGTTTTTACCTGTCTTATCATAAAATCAGTCTAATTTATTCTTATTAAAGCAGTGGCGGATCCAGGAATTTCAGAACCAGGGGCGCAGTACCTTGTTTTGATGCCCCTTTACACATACCCTATTTATTTGTAGTGAGGGTAGAGAAAAAATACATATTGTAAACATTGAAGGTTGACTACAATTACAGTATATGCATATTATGCAGTCTAAATTTACAAATTTATACAGACCCCCCAAAATTTTCAAATGGGGGTGCCCGGTGCGCCAGCCCTGGATCCACCTAAAGTTGTAAAGTGTTTTAATCAGTCTAATTCGTATTGAACTCTCTACTGGCCTCAGTGTAAATTCATTCTAATTCTCAATGTAAACTCAGTCCAACTCATCTTAATATCAAAGTCTTTACTGGTCTCATGGTCAACCCACTCTGATGTCATACAGTATAAAAACAACAAATTACCTTCATGTACACAATAAATTACTTTTTAAATACCACAATCACAAAAAAGATCAAGTCTTTGTCAAATAAAGTAATACATTTGTACACACTACAAATTCTAGCAAAATGTTGGCAGCTGAGACACATAAAACTGTCCTTCGTTGTAAAACATCAAAAACAAAACATTACTTAAAGCAATATTACCGGTATACATCTCACTGTACTACCAGAAAAACTGACTATGTTAATGTTTACATTTACAAAGCTTTTTAACCTTGACATCAAAACAAATTCATATCAACATCAAAATCAAAGGTGTTCCCCTTTGAAACATATGTACCCTATAAACAGATAAAAACTACATGTATTTTTATGAGAGCCCCTCGGGGAGCTGTTCGTATACTCTTGCAATAAACATGTAGACCAAGTTAATTATCACAACAACGATTGCTGTAAAACTAGGTGCAATAATGTAGCCCTCTCCCCTCCTTTTTTTTTTGGGGGGGGGGGGGGGGAGGTTGTAAACGTCAGAATAAAAAAAATTGAAGGGCTACATTATTGCAACTATAACATGACAAAATCAAACATTTTTCTTTGAAACATCATCACTGACCCATGAAATACATGACACACATTTTAGCACATTTATTATTAATGAAAACTATTCATTCATATTCCTCCGTGAAATTTCCCTATGCTTCCACATCCCCCACACTAAAAACAAACCTCTTAACCCCGTAGTCTTGGGTGGGGTCAAACAATGCAAGTGTAATCATGTGTACATTCAATTTTGTCTAAAAGCTTGATCATAAACAGTACTAATTAAAAAATTTACACTGAAATATCACACGGAACAATTTTTTTAAATTGATAAGCACGAGTCAGTATATAGTGTAGATTCAGATTTGATTAATACACAAAATAGAAATAGAATAGAAAGGACGGGGTTATGACTGGAATTTAAAGTTTTAAATAAGAAAATGCATTTTTCACAAGTGAGTGATATGGTTTGAATTAAATCACAAACAAAAGAACACCCCCCACACCCCCAATAAAAAACCCAAGAGATACAGCAAATAGGGGATGCCTAAAAAAAAAAATACACTGGAAACAACCGAAGGGACAATGAAAGAACTGAGGGGACTAAGCATGTCCTGAAAAGTGAAGTAACAACAGCAAACTAAAGTTAAATGGAGGGAGTCTTCTATAGTCTTTGTCCTGCATAGCACAAAGGGTCTAGGTGTCCTGTGTAGAACAAAGGGTCTAAGCAAGCATAGCTAATTTTTCATGAACTTCAGATAAAGACACACTGCCAGATGTACTTGATACATATATCTTTCACAGGTTTAAATCTTTGTAATATGGAATAAGCACCACTATAAATACTAGATTACTATGATACTGTAACTTTATTCATTGATTATTTACTCATCAGTTTATGGGACCCAATAGAAATAAATGTTCATGTTTTAAAAATCCTAAGATCTCATCCATCAATCTGCTTTGTCCTCCTTAGATTCTCGAGGCTTGATGTTTCTCCTAACTCTGGAATAAGGTCCAATCTCAGGATCCATTATAAAGTCATATATCACTTTGACCCATGAATTGTAGTGAGGAAGGTTGTCATAATACTCTGGTGCAATCTTTTTCAGCTGAAAAATTCAAAGATAGGTTTCACACATTTATAATTTTTCGGCAAGTTATAACACATCATTTCATGTAATAACATTTTCTCCAACTTAAATTTAACAGCATTACTTTTATGGTTTCCAGAAGTTTCTAATGCTGCTTATGCATATGAATATTTTATGATCAATGTACCACATTAATTATCAATATAAAATTATTCATGTAAAGCCCTATGGATGCATTTAATGGATTTGTAATGCTCAGCCACATCATAAAGTTCTGCATACAGATGTTATCATACTATTGAGATAAAAATGCAAAATATTATAGTATTGACTTAAAATCACAGTTTGTGAATTTTTGCTCTGGCTTAATTATAGTTGCCTGTTTTTTTACCTCAGGAAGTCGAGATCCAGGAATGCTGGGAAAATCATGATGCTCGTTGTGGTATCCTACATTGAAGGTCAACAGATTCAATGGGCCATAGTAAGAGTAGGTTTCCTGACCTTTGATAAACATATAGTGCTCTGAGATGAAATGACCAGAGAGAGGGTGCAGGCCTGTGCCGAGGAAAGTCCCTTGTATAAAGTAGAAAATAGCCTTAATGCCAAAGTACTTGTACACTATAACATCAAAGATCACTTGAATGATGAAATTTACAACTTCCAAGGCTGTAACAGGCATTGGTCGTATAAATAATGGGCGGAACGCATAAAAGTATGGTTGGAGAATCACCCAGATCAGCTTCAAGAATGTTCTGTTAAACATTCTGCCTTCAAATTTACTAGGAATGTCCACATCCTTTGCCTCATCACCTTGGTAACGATGATGCTCCAGATGGTATTTTTTAAATGACACAGAGATTGGGACACCAATGGGAAGATTAGCGATCATTCCAAGCATTCGATTGGCTAAAGGACGACTGTGTCCAAACGCAAGGTTGTGCGCTATCTCATGGATGGCAAGATTCAGTGAATGGTTAATAGTCCCTCCAAGAACATACGCCACGAGAAACACAATGATCCAGGACTGCGACGAGATGACTGACATTGCCAGTATCTGCAGCGTTACTAGGAAAAGAACCTTGTACTTGAGGTTTGGGTCAGGTCCCATCAACTTCTTCACTTGTGGATATTTAGCTGCAATAAGATAAAACACCAATCAGATCCTACTGTTCTATGTATAACTGCAATTGTACTTCAAGTGACACCTGTAATCTAAATAATATTGAAGAGCAATGCTTTGTCAATTCAATATAAAGATTACTTGTTTTGCAGTAACTCAATCTGTCTATCTTAGTTGTAGAATCAAAAGATCTGGAAAGTAAGAGTCAGCAGAGACTATTGATTCTAAAACACAATCTGTCAAGAACTTCAACACTAGCAAGAACTCAGAACAAGAGATCTGGAATGCCTAAATCCCCCCCCCCCCGACCTACTTGTTGATTTTCATTCGGCCCATGAATTTTGAACCCACATAAGTTAATATTACACTCTGATACAAATAATTTAATTTTCAGATCCTTGCTAAAAAAAGCCAAGTTCTATTCACCTTACTATGTGAATAGAGCATTGTTGTCTTTCTTCATTCATGACTTGGCTGATGTCTACTTTTGAATCAAATTAATGAAATTCATCAACCATCTTATTAACATGATTCAAGAGAATAAAACCTTTTCATGAATCTTGTCAAAAAATTGGTGACAAAATTAATGCATGCCTTTTTTTTCTCCTCTCACATTTTTTTTTAAATACCTGTGAGCTTGTCTCCAGTTTAGATGCTTTGCATGATACAGTGATATGATTTGAAATATAAAACACTTGGGATTTATGTTTTAATGTTTATTGAGACTTGGTACAGATGTAATACCATATGTGTTGTGAGCTTCAGAATCCCACAGTGAAAATGCTAAACAGAAAGATTTTTGTATTTATTTTGCATGTTTAGAATGTAGGGACAACTGGTCACATTGATAGAATCCCAACAATATATAATCCTTCTGGTCTTTTTAATTTAGTGATTGGTGATCAATGCACTGAAGTTATTTTTAAGAGAATTACAAATAGTACAAACTTGCTTCTTATAGATTTTTTTCTAATATCAGATGAATTAGGACGGGGAATATTTGAAAATGGTAAAAAATATAATCACAAAAGAAAAAGGAAAATATGCAGCCTCTCCTTACAATAAAGAATGTTTAGATGAAATAGACGATAATGAAATTATTCTTAATATACTGTGGAATCATTTCAATTCGTGGGGGCCAATGTTGGTGGGTAACAAAAATTTTGCTGTTTCGTCTGGACAGGGGTTGAAAATTTTTTGAAGCAGACCTAAGCCCTGGCTTTTTCTAGTTTTAATCCTAAAGCCCAAAAACTTTTTTGCCAAGTCCAAGTTGTGAAAGTATTAAAAACATGACCAAATGCTGTTATGCCTATTTCCAGAATAAACCTCTCATCAGCAGTATTTTCAAACATCATATTGAAGTAAGCATTCTCCCATATCTCACCAAGGAAATTCATCACTCAAGAGGTTAAAATGTTCCGTATCACTTTCCCTTTATATTTCAAATCTTCTTCAAAGGGGGTGGGAGTATTTCTTGCTCTAAACTTTCTGTCTCAGACTTTCATCATCTTCATAGCCGCTTTCCATTTTCGTTAATTGTAAAATATGATAATAAGTATACACGAATAATCCAGTCGTTCTATTCGCTCACTATCGATCGCTCATAATTCACAGAGAACAGAGCATCCATCGAGGCTTGAATTATTCGAGTTAGGTTATTAGGACATTTTGCTTGACTTTGTAAACAACGAAAAATGATCATTATCATTCTGACGCTGTACCTCTTTCTGTTTAAAATGATTCTCAATCAAGTGCAGCTTCGACAAGACTCATCTATCAAGGATGTGTATTTCAATTCTAAACAAGCAGTTTAAAAAGTATTATAGATATTTTTAAAAGGCAAGAGAGATAAAAAAAAATTTGGACGTTTAGTCCAGTAAAGAAATCATTTTAACATTTATGGAAAATTTATTCAGAAAAAGTTAAGCCCGTCGGACTTTTTTCTTAAAAACGGCAAGTCCGAGGTACAATTTTTTAAGTTGCCGGCTCAGCTTATGGAATTCAACCCTGCTGGACGTAAATTGTGGTAATTATAAATAATGCGAACGCACAATATTATAAAGTCAAATGAAAAATAAAACATGTCATCTCTCTCTGGGGG
>CAJDSM010007163.1:0-11222 GCA_903981925.1 Ostrea lurida | reverse complement strand
TGACAAGATTATCATTTTAAGTTTGGATTTCATTATTCATATAATGTTTATAAAATTGACATAACACAACTTGGAATGCATTGTCGCCATTGTATACAGTGGACATTAGTTAGTTCGTTGCATTGGCTTCTTATAAATGAAAGCATAAACAAGTTAATAAAAAGGATCACTTTCCTGATGAAAGCTTGAATTTAAGTACATAAGGAAGAGAGTTGATGCCCTTTTGAACAAGTTGAGAACACTTCCCCTATAGCGAGATCATCTCGCTAAAAGGTCATTACCCCTCTTTAGCGAGAAAATAAACAGTACGACATGCAAGTGTTTTGCTGTTTTTCGTGAAATAATGGCAAATCCCGTGCATTGCGCAATACGTGCGACAAACAGTGGACATGACGGGAATTACCTTGATCGAATTAATAACTTAATCAAGAAATTCTTAATCAACATTGCTGCGTAAGTGAGCACGACGCTGAAACCCAATACACATCGTGAGTACTTTTGTTTTGGTTTACATATTTGCAATAGCAGTATTGGACAGATCACTTTTCCTTCTTAATCACGCGAAATACAAATATGTAAATTCCTTGGTGTTATTCTCGATTGAACGGGATATATTTTTCTTCCTAGTAGAGGCGATAATCGCCTGATAAACGAGTATATCTCTGCTAGAGGGGAAGGTTACTTCAACTTATGATATGAAGAGAACAAAAAGTGCTTGTGATCCTGTTAACAATAGCATATGCTTGTACGCGTCCCAAGTTTGTCAAACGACTCTGGACCAAATATTTGATAGTGTCAGTGCCACAGTAAAGTAAGAGAAAGAGTATCAGTTATAAAGATTGATAATAATATTTAAATTGTACATACGCATGCTACCGCAATGTTTCTTCTAAGTTTCAATATTAAACATGGGTTAAATCTCTCAATAATGAAAATGAAAAATCAGATTAAGTGGACCACTCTAAGAATAAAAACGGGTTGTACATTATGTAATATTCTGTAAACGTATATTCCAAATCTACTAATATCTTATACTAAGTACATTTCAAATAATAATGCAAATATATGCTAGCATTACACCACCAAAATTTGCACCAAGTAATACGGCATTTACGACTTAATTATTACATAGTAATGCATTTTCACTGCATTCACCACTTACTAGGAATACGTGAAAAACAGGTAACCGCACTTGGCCAATCAGTTACAATCAACACAAACCAATACCCCATGTCTGATAGTGGTCAAACTACCTGCTATACTTCCAACCATTACCCGTCTGCTATATGGTATCACCCTCCTATATCATACCAGCATATAAATCCCATGAGTGAACACACGGGATCATGGCGGTGTGACCGGCTCAGCCAAGAATGCTCCAAGCACCTGGATCCTTTCCTTCGCTGTTGTCGGAGTCCGTGTCCCTAACACTACTCGATTACTGTTGTTTCGATATCTTTATTGGGACAGATTATGTTTAGAGACATTGTTACTTTCGCTAGTTATCGAGCTTGTGTAATTTAGAATTTTTGAGCTCAGCAACACACTGAAATCATATTACCGACCGAACTACATTTGTTGGAACCATACTGTAGTACTGCAGTGAATGTTAATTCGCTTTACAAAAAAATCGGACGCTGGAAAGTGTTACTGCGTGGATATGGAAAAGAAATTGTTAGATCTCAGAGTGGTCATTTGTAACAATAGCACAAATCCTGCTCACGCTCTTACTCCTTATCTCAAAAGTTGAGAGCTAACATGAGGCCTTCTTTCCGAGAATATTTTCCAATGAGAATAAAAAATAACAAACAATTCGCATTCCTCTCGCTAAGTCCTTATGCTGCAACAGAGACCTAAGACGTTTACTATCACGAAAAGAGACATATATAAAAAAATATTCTGTAACCTAAAACGATCAACACCAGATTTGATTTCTGAATCGAAAGTAGTGATTCAAATAAAATCCATCAAAAACACGTAATGTATATTTTGTTTTGATTCATTAATTTTAAATTTGGTAACTAGTTACTAAAACTGCTGAGGACTACTCAATCGACTTAACTTGACAACGACAAAAAGAGAAGATATGAAGCGAGAATGCAAGACACTGTAGTTCGATTGACACATGATGACAAGCACGACCTTGTAAGCGAATTAAAACATTATCGAATAAGTCATTACTGATTTTTACTGATTTGTTCATACCTTTTAAGAAACTGTGCATTTTCGTACCATTAGTTGACGACGGGTAACCCTCGTGTAACGTCTTGGTTTCTGACTACCGGCACACGGTTGCGGGTGTGACCGTGGTCAGGCAGCAGGATGCGTTAACTCCTTCCATGCACCTTGAGTTCTACACTTCGCTTTTGTGGAGGCCGTGTTGTCCTATGCCATCTCTATTTTGTAAATATGTTTAAGTGGACATGATTAGTACACATTGGTTTCCTTCGCCAAATTATATGATAGCTCTGCCTCCTTCACGAAGTTATATGCCCAAAATCTTTTGGCACTACAATATGAATCACTTTATAAAGTGTTAACCTTATTCCTCATGTTTCGGATTTCCAACATTTCGGTTGAGCATCACTTGAAGAGACATAATTGTCGAAATGCTGCATTACTGGTAGCAAAAAATGTGGTACCACCCACGAGTATATTATATTATATTTTTATATATGAAATTCCGACCAAACGAAATTCCGCCATCCTCCTAAGCACTCCATTCGTTATGCCAGACAGAGACTATTGTTGGTAATGTGATATGTTTTTTTTTCTTCAATTGTTTCTAATCTAGATTTTAAAATTGGTAACCAGTATGCTGAAACGGTATAATGAAGATCTCTTGTCATGCTGTTATTTTGGAATTTGATAACCTGAAAAGTCACTAATTAAAAATTTATGATTAGCTGAAAATGTTGACGTTGATAACCGGAAAGGATAAAAGTTCATGAAGGGTTTTCCTGAAGAATTTGGAATCAGTAGATTGTTACGGTTACAAGCCTTTGTTTCACTATCTCCCCGTCGCCAATTTTACTGGAAATCAATGTTAAGAGAATAGGTCCGAAGTAACATCGTGTTAAACCGTAATCAAATCAAAAAAAAAAAAAATATAACAAAACTCGAGTGCTGGCCCAACGCAACACGGCGACCTCCTACAAAAGCCGAAGGAGATCAGGTTGCCATGGAGGAGTAAGCACCTCCGCGACCGGCCACACCGCCGTGATCTCGTAGTCGAAATAAAGAAAGGGATTACCCGACAAACTAGCTCAGGAAAATATACAGTCTAACAAAGGTATGAAACAATCAGCCAACATAGATTTACGTAATACTTGTAACTCGCAAACAAGGCTCACTTTATAACGGCGACGGTAGAATTTGCGAAATCACGAACTTTAAACGAAATTGCGGTTATAACCTCTCCAGACTTCAAGCTTTTTGTTAGGAGTTGGCCTCGCTTTACATAAGTCCCGCAATCACGCATAGCATCTCTTGCAGATATCGAAGCATACGCTGCGAGATATCACACCCCCATACGTATAAGCAGTGAGTAGTGGTATATTGCTAGCATAAAAGGGAAAGTTGCACGATGCCAAGTTCAAGTCATGTCACGTTCACTGTTTCAAGTTACGTGTAGTTGTCAGTTCTGCGCATTAGAGTCAAGTTGATTAAGTAAATTCCAAATATGAAGGCAGAGTATGTCAGATTTCTGTGGTGTCTTTATCGGGATATCAAATGGGACATATTCGTGAAAATTTATGATTGTTACATCTGAGAACACATCATCAATATAATATATGTCGAGTTAGAAGGACACGGCGGATAGTTTTGGCTGATTTTTTCCTCGTAACAGTTGTCTGTAAAATTCTGCTTCATATGAATTCAATCATAACAACAATTCTGAACCAATAAGCGGGCAACAAATTATTGCCCATATGGAATAGCAACAAGGATTGTTGAAAGACCTGCGTCTCCATAAGTATCTATACAAATGATGGCAGTGTATTAAGAAACTTCCCAAGCAAGTGTTCTGTGAATATTCTAGGTTCAGAGTTTGTGTGGCTCAGTGTGTCATCTAGGTAAAGTTAATGAATATGTTTTAGTTCCGGCAACCGACTATGAGAATTGCGGTATTTATCGGTGCCAATATTTTGTTTAATAAGCAATTATCTCATAATGCGAAAGAGCTAGATTTGTAATTTAATCGTAAGAGGAAATTGTAGTTATAAACAGTGGTGGAGAAATCGTGCAGTTTGATGCAGTCAATTAGAAATATTCTGGATCATTAGGTGATTTATTGCCAAAAGTTTTAGATTTTAAGAATCCACATTTGAATTGACAACCGACGTTCTTCTTGTATAGAGTAGTGGAAACGATATTTGAAAGAAGCCTTTAGAGACGCTATTAGTAGTATCGTTTAAGAGTAAAAAAGAGGCTTGGGTAGAGCAAACTCTCGAAACCAAGCGATAGTCAATCTTGTGTTTGTAGAGGTTTCTTTAATGGCATTGCTCGCGAATCCAATAGAAAGAGCCGTAATGGTAATTTCAAATCTAGAGTTTATGTAATCCAAAACGATATTTCCTAATTTCTTCTTTTAATGTGATTTATGTTGGCTATAGGCTGCCACTTTAGTAGACAAAATGCAATTAGTTTTTTCCGTTTGAATTGTTTTTTAATCAGCGTTTATCTATGGAACACTTTTCAGCTCAAAGTTTCTTCTTTATGCAAGAATGCTACCATGATCATTGATAAGAAAATAATTTGCATACATCAATGTTCTCATTTTGATCTGCAGGTGAATTGATATTAATATTCAATGTAAGTAAGCTGTCAAGGGAAACTTTTTAAAGAAAAAAGTGAACATAACGAACATTGATTAATCTTACAATTGCTATAAATATCAAAATAGGTGACATAGAAACATGACTCCTTGGACATACATGTTCAGTGGGCGTGGTCACGTGCCTAGACTGAGTAAGGATCCCGTGAACATTAGTCACACCCACGTGAGCCCTTCTAGATACTAGTATTAGGTAACAGAGTAATACAATTTAATACAATACAAAATAATACAAAATACGATTGTTTGTATCGCGCAGTATATTTAAAGTAGAGCTCTAATACGCTTGACAAGCATGGGCGATAAAAGATATACACAATATCAAACAAAAAACACAAATAAAATAGAGTTTAGTGACTCCATCAAAAATCAAAATATAGAGAATACTTACAGTTAACAGTCAAATGCTTGTTTAAAAAGATAAGTTTTAAAAGCCAACAAAGAACGATGTCTACTCATTTCCACGGGTAGAGTTCCAGTGAGAGGGGGCAGCAAAATAGATCAGGTGATTTCATATGTTACAGTTATGGTTTTGGGGGCTTTTCAACCCAGTGATTCATAGAAAGTGATTCCTATGCAACCGATCCCACCTCTGGAGCGTCCAGGGGTCCNTCTATGCAACCGATCCCACCTCTGGGGCGTCTAGGGGTCCGTGTTAGTCCACGTTTTGCTTTTGTATTCTATTTGGGACTTGCTAGATTGATCACTGTTCGTTATTATTGCCTTTACTTTTTTCAAACGGAGTGAACAAGGATGAGAACAATTGTTCTCAAGATCAGACAGTGAGGTAATTCGGAGATTTATTATTCACTGCTTTCTATACAAAGAAAAGATTTTCTACATCTATATTCTACTGGAAGCCAGTGGCGATCTTTTAAAAGTGGGGTGATATGTTCGATTTTCTTCGTACGAGTTATAGCCCTTGCTGCTGTATTCTAAACTTTCTGAAGTTTATACGTAAGATATTGACGTAGTCACAAAGCATAGAGTTCCCGTAGTCTAGCCCAAACGTGACTAGCGAGTTGCAGGCATCCTTTGAAATGGAATATCGAATGTGGTTGGTTTTTCTAATATAAAACATATTATTATGGCTAAGGTGGGTGCAATGTACATCCATATCCTTTGTAAACATTAGTTTGTAAAGAATTGAAAAACAATTGGTATGAAGCAAGTTACACAACATTCAACGCTATGGAGATTTATATTTGCAAATAAGATGATTATAGCGATTAAAGAATTTGAGAAATGTTGTCCAAAACGAAAAAAAAAAACCAACCCAAAACCAAAAATAATATAACCCCCCCCCAAATAAAAATGAAAAAAAATGAATAAAAGAAAAAGTTCAATAAATGACAACATCATATAACTTGCATGTCAAGCATCTTTATAGCATAATGAAATATATACATGTACAGAATTTAAAATGTGAGGTCTTGAATTCTTACTACTGAAAATCTGCTGAAATTTGATGCAAAAGTAAAAATAACAAACGATGATAGCCAACATTAATCATGGTACGTAGCTTAATCATCACAAATGTATATAATATGTATGCTGACGACTCAAGATCTGCGCCCACCAGGAGAAAAGTCTAATTAAAGGTATGGAAATCGATATATTTAAAAGGATGATGAAATCTCATTTTATTGAATGCAATAAATTTACTGGAAGTTAACGGCTACAGTAAATGGGAATAATACATGACATAACGATCACCTGAGTATCATAGTTACATTTTACATTTTAATTAAAGCACCAGTACATACACCATATGATGCATAAATTGATAACACGGTAAACAAAGATGGATAAGAAAGGAAACCAAGAGAAGGAAATTGAGTGAATAATGAGGAAATAGGAAGGTGGATGGAAGGGGATATACTAAGTGCAAAAGATGCAAGTAGTAAATGATGATACATTGATGATAAATTAAATATATATTTTAACAAGAGACCCACAGACTTTTTAAACGATCACCTGAGTATCATAGCCCATGTAAGACGTTTCATTTTTGCATCAAATAAAAAAATGGAATTTTTATTCAAATATTATTATCTTTCAAAATATATGAGTTTTAAATGGAAGCTACATTGTTACTCTATCCATTGTGCTTGAACTTTGACCTTTTGATCCCAAAATAAATGATTGATAGAAATTACAGAAATAAAGAGTAGATAGTTAAGGAATGAAATAGAGGATGCGCATATAAATAACGATTAAATGATGAATAATTGATAAGCAAATGTCGGACGATGAGAAATGCAGAAAATGAAGAAATTTAAAATATTTTTGTGGCCTTTTATAGGTCTTTATTTAACATGACACAAACTAATTAAAGTGCCACGGATGGCGAGCAGAACACTGACAGTATAATTTCTTTCACTAACGCCTGCCACATAACGGGACTTGTTTAATTATGTAAACAAAATTTTACAGCGAAGGATAGGAGGATATGCATTGGAGAACAGAGAGAGAGAAAAAAAGAGCGGATGTTGATTGAAAAAAAAAATACTAAATTAAACTAGTAGATACTGAAGTAATAAGACAGAATTGCTAATGAGTGCAAAAAGAGACAACAGTGAGCGAAATTCAAATGCGATGATTTGGGAAATTATGAGTCATGAAGCCATTATACAAACACCAATCAGATAATGAAATTAACAAAGTGTTGACGTCACGTGACAATGAGTTGAACAAGACTGTTATGCGTTTATGCATTTTTTATGTTTTCGATTACGTGGTTCATGCCTGATGTGTTCCATTATTAATGGAATGTCGGAAATCACAACGACAATTACGATCGTCACAATGATCCACAGTCCCAAGAAATTCTAATGAATGTAGCTGAGGGTCGAGCGTCTGTTGGCGATATCTTCTTTAGTGTTTGAGGGGACAATTTAGATTTCTTCACTGTTAAAATGTACGTTGTAGCTGCTATTCTTGAATTTGATTCTTGTTCGGTTTTGTTGAATACTTGTTGTTTCGTCTTAGAACATTGTCATTAACAACCTGTAATTTATTCATTTCGACACATTTACATGGCATTAGAGAGCAAACAATTGTCCAACTACCCTCATTAAGTATAAATAGAGGATATTCAATGTTTAATTGTTGGATAGAGAATTATTTCACGAGTGAGACGGGTATTTTTTGATATTTTTACGAGTGCAAAGCATAACTATGAAAAATCCTGTCTCACAAAACATTGAATTTTCTATTTATTACATTTTCTTTCTTTTTTAGCTGACCCAACACAACACATATACTCTGATTTTATAGAAATTGCTACGGAGGGTTTGGCATTAAAACATATCGACAAAGCGAGAAATCGGCATTTCGTTAATCCATATAAAATGGCGAAGTAAACAATGTGTTAATCGTAATCATAGTCCCGAAAAACAAATATTAAAAAATCGAGTGTAGGGCAACACGGACCTCCGACAAAGGCGAAGGCAGGATGAGGTGCCATAGAGGGTAAGTAATCCATCTGCTGACCGTCCCGCCCCGCTGTGAGCCCGTAGTCGAAACAAAGTAAATGGGGTTACCCGTCGTCAAATCTAGTACGAAAATGACAGTCTAACAAAGGGTATGAAACAAAACAGTCAGCATATGACTTAGTGATAAACAAGGTCATTAATTTGCAAAATGATGACTTTAAAGGAGATTCGTTATAACCCAGCAACATCAACGTTTTGGTTAGTAGTTGGCCTCGCATTGAAAAGTCCTCATACGTATGACATGCCCTTGCTTATCTAATCAACTAAGAGACATACATACACACCATGAGGCAGGTGATGTAGGTACTACTACATAGAAAAGGAAAGTTGAACGATTGCAAAGGTTAAAGCATCATCAACGTGTGCTTACTCCTCCATGGCACCTGATCTAGTACCATTCGCTTTTGTCGGAGTCGGTGTATGCCCTACACGCGATTTTGTACTGTGTTGGTTTTTACTAATTGATACGATTAATACTTTGTGTAATAAGGTCGGATTGAAAGTCGGGCTCGGAATGTATATATGCGTACGTAATTCATTTCGGTGCTTATGTGTGTTCATTATGAAAGCACCCGAGGCGTAAGTTGGGTGCAGTGCACCATAAAGAGGCGTGATGAGGCGATATCTTCGGCCAGTTGACCTGCCGGAGCTGGAAGGAGTAACACCTGCTTATGCGAAACGTGGTAGACACAAAATAAAAGTTACTCGGTATTTTAAGAGTAATACGCGTGACTAGTATACTCTGGTGATCTAGGAGGTAAGTGCAATTTAATATTCAGTTCTGTCTGAGGTATAGGACAGATCTTGGGATACATCCGAGAACCGTACTTGCATGGGACAGGTGCTTTATAGGGATGCATACCTGTCCGGATAGAGACTACAGATACCCAATAAATTGTATTACATGCTTAAAGATAGATAATCCTAATACATATCTGTATATATTGACTCGTTTTTTTTTCACCCATCATTATTTTTTCGTTACATATATACCTTAAATATTCCATTTACACACAACTCATTGTCTTAATCATTTGTCTTGATCACGGACCGTCCAAATCTACGGACCCAATACACTTACATAAATTGGTTGGCAGCTTCGGGATTTGGTTTAGGTCCCATGGTAAAATTATATGTTGATTAGTTTGTATTTCTATCACAATGTCTGGTCTGCAGGCGGAAGAATTCGTATATCGATAGACAAATTGATAATCTCACTAGGGAGATAGATGAATCCATGCGAGTTTTAGGTTCATGCAGGAAAATGTCTCGGGCATCCAAGGCCAAAGGACAGGTAACAAGGACAAGTTACACGTTTACAAGGTAGACCGGATAGGCTCTTATTTATTAATAGCATGGGGATGTAAACGGAGGAACAGAACCCTTGCACGCAGCATAGGATAGATGCGACCAATACCAGGCGAGATCACAAACGTAGGAATTTGTCAAACTGCTACTTAATGATGGATCAGGTATGTGGCCCTCGCCTCGAAAAAAAAACGCCACCAGGCCGAACCCGTATCCACGGTTCTCTGTACTCGAGCGCTAACTTGATACCCCGAAAACTCTCTCGTCCACTCTCGTAATAAAATTGGGGCGGGAGTACCCCCCCGGCCTTTTTTCAACTCGGTCGTCCGACCATGGGGGGGGTCCCTTTTTTTTTTTTCTAAAATTCATTTTTTGGCGCGCCGGGGCGGGCCCAGGGGGCGGGGGGGGCAGGGGGCGTATAACCATTACAAACAAAAAAAAGGGGGGGGGGGGGGGATCTTTCTCTTTATTTTTTTCCGCATTACTCATTATCCTTTTTTTTTGTGTGTTTGTTAAACGAATGGAAATGAGACAGGAAAAGGGTTTATTATTCTATCTTCATCTCTTTACGGCATGGACTAGCAACAGAGCTGTGCTTGCCCGCGTACCATTCAGCCTAGGATGAGAGCACACTAATTACGCTAACTGGTCAAGTCTTTGCAGGATAGGTTTGCTCCAGTTAAATCCAACAGAAACTATATCGGACTCAGCTCAGAGAGAGGAGACAGAGGACCGTCGGAGGTTTATCGGAGTTAGGCCAGATAGCATAAGGAGTGCTGGCTGAACCAGCCTATCCTACAGCCCCAGATGATGTCCCGGTTGAAATCCTGGTCACGGGAACAGTTGTTAGACGGCTGCATAACACAGAAATGCAGTCTTAAGATAAAACAGTCAGTATTGCCCCAAACAGTTAAAATGATGCAGATATACAGAGAGCCGTGTTGAGCTTCGAGGCGTTCTACAGAGCCGAGAGTCTCGTCGACGGAGAATGTTAAGAGAGCGTAGATTCAAGAGTCTGGGGACTGGTCATGGTTCAAACGATAGAAAATTTATAGAGACAATGGAGAGAAATATGCAGTATCTCCAGAAGGAAGTGAAGGATATGAAACAATGGAAGTTCAGAATGCAAAGAAAGGGACATATACAAGGCAATTCAAAGATTGAAAGCAGGAAATACATCTGCAAATAATGCCAGGAAATGTTACAGCTGCGGATCTGATTAAAACATTTAAA
This sequence comes from Ostrea lurida, assembly GCA_903981925.1. Lineage (NCBI taxonomy): Eukaryota > Metazoa > Mollusca > Bivalvia > Ostreida > Ostreidae > Ostrea > Ostrea lurida. The sequence goes on along the minus strand of CAJDSM010007163.1, from coordinate 347 downwards.
AAGAGAATTTCTGTACTCGTCCAATCAGACTCATCAGGCAGACTACAGAGACAAGAAGACACTATTGATAGCGCATAAGGCTATGCGATCAGACAACAAGGCGAAAATTGCCAAGACTACAAAGAGTACTCAAAGAACAATCCATTTCTATTCAAGGAGTCGGGAGTTTATGTAACTGCTAAAAATAAACGAATGGATGATAACTTGCTCATGTGATAACTGGTGCCACTGTGTCCTGCTGTCAAAGTGTTCTGCTATGAGAACCTAAGGACGTGACCACTTTTCTATTAGAGAAGGTCAAACCGAGATGTACTGTCTGCCAACGGATCATTGGTAGAATCTCCCTA
>CAJDSM010007148.1:0-17223 GCA_903981925.1 Ostrea lurida | reverse complement strand
GTGAAGATGGAGAACGTAAACAGTACGTGACACCAATCACGTTGTAAAATACATTGTTAAGTTCTCGTGACAACGATGCCTAAAACCTACGAAACGCCGTTGCTGCCTTATGTTGGGTAATAATTTTATTATAGTTGCTGTGGGTTTATTATGAATGCTGTGTTTCATTATTATGCTTTGGTTTCATAATTATAATATTGCTTGATTTCATTTAATTATATGCGTGTCCATATTTATATGCTTCGTGGTTTTCATAATTATATACTGCGGTTTCATAATCAGTATGCTGTGGTTTATTAATATCATGATTTGGTTTCATAATTATATTGCTGTGGGTTATTATTATATGCTTGTAGGTTTCATAATTTATATGCTGTGGCGGCCATTATACATGCTGTGTTTAATTCCGTCATAATTAGATGCTGTGGGTTTATTATAATATTCTGTGGTTTCATTAATTATATTGCTGTGGGTTTATTATTATATGCTGTGGTTTCATAATTTATATGCTGTGGGTTATTATTTATCATGATGTGTTTCATAATATCATGCTTGTGGTTTATTTATATCATGATGTGTTTCAATTATATGTTTGTGGGTCCTTCATTTATTATCATGATGTGGTTCATAATATAAATTACTGTGGCGTACTTCCTAACTAAATTGCTGTGCTATCGTAATTAACCCTTTCAGTTTATTTTAAAACATTGATATACACTAATCAGTTCCGGATTTTTCCGGTTTTACTTGCCACAAAGTGGAGGATATTCAAACATTAGAGATGTATCCTGCGCAGATGCTGACGGTACGCTGCACGTATAGTATGGCAAGAAATTAGAGCAGTTTCCCAGAGCTGGCAATTCTTAACCCGGCTTACAAAAAGAAACGCCCTATTTGGTGTTTCACAACCTGCATATTTTCATACACACGTAATTGCCCTGTGCTCAATTCAGAGGCGGATCTAATAATTCTTTGTGAAAGAGAGTAGTAGGTGAATTTTTTTATCATTTACGAGAACGGCAGGGGGTTTATGGACCGTAGGTCACCAAAAAGCCCCAGTAGCGTGTTCAGAAGCAGATTCCATTGAAGGAACTCTCTGGCTTAAAAATTGATTTTTATTCGGTTTTGCAGTGCAGCTAACCAGGACTTCCCATAAGGTGAGAGTCTGGGAGCCGCTTTAGGCCCCCGAGTGGGACCAGGACTGGCCTTGTTAAAGGTGTCCAGCGGCGAAGCTCCAGAAAAAAAGGTTTTTAGCATTCCCATTGGTTCTGTCCCAGTGGGTGGTTCGCTGTTCCGTCCCCAGTGGGTCCGGGAATGGTCCTTTTAGATGGTCAAGGGCGAGCCCCACTGTACTGAAACTGATTATTTTTGATTAACATTTTCCACTGGGTCCAAGAATGACACTGGTTTGTTTTGGCACCCCGTGGGGATTCGGGTTGGAATAGGTCCTGCAGTTCCCCTTGTTGTAGCAAGAGTCGACTAAATGGGGCGGTCTTTCCGTATGGAGTGAGCTGTTAAAAGACCCCCGTGTCATACGAAGATGTGGCACGATAAAAGATCCCTCCCTTCTCAAAGCGTGAGCACCGGACCACAGCCTAAAGTAGCCCTTCACCGCAATGCGGAAACGTCTTCATATAAGTGAAATATTCTCGAGAGGGACGCCGCTATCGAAACATAACAGCCAACCAACCGAACCTTATATCACTTTTGTTGTAAAGTTTCTAGAACCATATTTATATGAGGACAGAATCCAATTTGCACTTCATTCTTCCTTTGACCTTTTTGAAGATAGGCTCGTGTAATTTTTCTAAAAGATTCTATGATAAAACGTTTCTTTAAAACGGAGCAAAACCACGTTACTCTCTATCTCTGTCCTCGCTCTCCATCTTCTCTCTCTCTCTCCTGCTCTCTCTCTCTCTAACTGCTCGTGCTGCTGCGTCTCTCTGCTCGTGCTCGTCTCTCTCTCTCTCTCTCTCTTCTCTCTCTCTCTCTCTTCTCTGCTTCTAGCTTACCGGGAGGGGGCTCCCTTAAACACACCCTCTACGCCTATTGCCATATAACCGTGAGACCCAGTACCAATGCGTAGAAAAGTTTAAAATCTTCAGTTTCACAGTACAGTGGGCTTCGTGACAAAACTCTTGACCATCTAAAGGTAGCCATGTCCTGGACCACTGGGGACGGAAAGCGACCCACATGGGCAGACCCAATGGAAATTGCTAAAACCTTGTTTTCCTGGGCTCACCGCAGGAACCTCTACCAAGGCCAGTCCTGACCACTGGGGGCCTAAAGCGGCTCCCAGATCTCTCGCCTTATGGCGAATTCTGGTTACTGCTTCTGCAGGAACTTGAGAGTCATCAAATATTTTTAAAGCCAGAGTACCTCCTTCATGGGAACTCTAGTCCCTATTAAGCCACGGGATAGATCTCATTTTTTATAGACTTTTGTCAGTGGCTGTTGTTTAGACTGACCAGAACGGTTCATAAATATCCACCCATTTAATAGCCTTTTTCCGGAAAATTTTAATAGCAAATAAAGTTCTTCTACACCAATTCCCTCAAGTTGTGCAAATATAACTTGTACAATGTAAATCTACTTTCGTGAAGCCATCCGCCTTTCCAACAAGCGACCTGAGGCTCTTTATAATAAGCCCTCTGTTAGTTTATTTTATATTATGCATTTGTGTATCCGTATAGCACCAACTCCGCCTTTTAATATCCCGTTGATATTTTTGGTAGGAAACTAACGCGCGGGTAAGTTACGATATTACTATAAAAGTAAACATTTATTGCAACGATCCTCTTAGGGGCTTCTAATTTTGACTCAAACTTTCGTATGTCTCTTATTAGAAACTCATATAGGTTGCGACCAAAAGGTGGTTCACCCTGGATACCGTTCATAGTCCTAATGTTCGCAAAGCTTCGTTTACATCTAGAAACAATTTCTATGGTTTAACCACAGGCTATTTAAAACTCGGCACCCTTGTTCCGGCCATCCCCTACAACATTACCTCCACTACAAGTCGATATTATGTTTGGACTGATATCCTGTTTCCTACTTACTCCTGTCAGCCTTTCGAGACACCATTTTTACATCTACCACATATTTGGGGTAGATATAGAGCTACGGCTTGCCTGCTTAATGCCCGTTTACTTGTTACTAATTACTATTTTCGCGACTTATTGGTTTTAGTGGGCTTCACGAAGCCAGTGGTTCGGTGACCCGGTTGTGTACAAGAAGTGCAGAAGACTTTTTTGGAAACGATTAATCATGCTCGCATTCATGGCACTTTGGCGTGGCATTTTTTCCTGCTGCTCTCGCTTTTGTCGGAGGTTCCGGTGTTCCCCCCTTCTCCAACTGCCGACCCAGGGGTTGCTTAGTATAGGACCTGATAGATTTTACCATAATGTGTGTGCCCCTTGTCCGTTCTCAAGTGTCTATGGTGATTATGATCTACGTTTTGACACAATGTTAATTCCGCCTTTTTGTAGTCTGCCAGATTTGCAACTTGAAACGAATTGACTCGATGACACCTGAATGTGGTTATCAAAAACGAAAATGATTAAGAAAATTTACTTCACAATTCGCGATTCTTTTGCGACATGCATTAGGTAAACACGAATGAACCAAATATCTCGGTATGGTGCCACTACGTTACTACTTCTTCATATTTTTAAAAATAAAACTAGCGAAAAAACGGCGTTACCACCTAATATTACTCAGGGATCCTACTCGAAAAAGTTCATACATTTTGATAAAAGGCTCCTCTATATCATGGCAATAATATAGACTCCACATCCACATTTTTAGATTTTATATATGCGCACCACAGCATATAATATGAAATCATCAAATCAATCGCAGTGTATAAGACATATATAATAGGGACAACAGATCAGCTGTATTCTCCTAAAATTATTATGGTAATTAAAACTATATATCACAACCACTTCATCAGGCATGTATCACAAAGATTATTATTAGTCCCCACCATGCACTCTTATTGATAGACGCGGCTCAAGCAGACAACGACCATATCTATGAAACGCGAATCGTTTCGACTAGAAAAATAATTAATCCAAACTTTAGCGATATAGTTGAATGCTACTTCCTGCTCACCACTAAATCCACGTACATTTGACTATATTTGAGTTTTGTACTCACCGGAACCAAGTGCTAGCTTATTAATTGCTAGGTTTGAAACCATAGGCAGTTATAATAATAAACCACAACAGGCAATATAATTATGGAAACAGATTCTCGTGTCAGAAAAAATTTAGGCTAACATCTTTTAGTGAAGCCAGCACAAATTATTATAGATTCATGAAACCCCCACCACAGCACCCTTATTAACAATGACCACTAACATATTAATAAACCACAGGCAATAGATAGTATTGAATACGACGCAAGTAGAAACCACTATAATAAAACTTCACATGTCATAATAAATTAAAAGCATCAGTCAATTCATAAGTATTTGAGAAACACCTGCTTGGTGGTGGGCATACCTCATAAGATGACTATAACTCCATCCAAGCAAATTTGAAAAAGATATATAATGAGTTTATGAAAAACCATACAGCAGGATGAAAGTTTTAAATATGGCACACGAAAGCAAAGGGTTAAAAAATGCATCATATTGATTTTAAGTAGACAGAACCCATGCTGTGACGCACACTGGTAACGGTAACGAAAGAACCAATTCTACTAGTTGCCAAATCATATAATTATGAAGAGATCCCACACGTGCGAGGTTTTGTATATTTATCATAAAGTAAAACCCACATCTATGAATAATTAAACCCACGAGCGTATTGGGTGATGAATAATAGATCACCCAACACTTAAAAGCAAACGCCAAACGGTTGATATCAATATAATCTCTTAGTCACAGGATTGTGTTTTATGTAGCTTATTACCAAGTGCCATATAAATTTCAGACTCAGGCCCACCACAGTAGGTCTTAGTGCGAAAAGATGTATGATTCCGAGTAAATTTTTGACAGCACTTTTTTTCTTTCCGCCTTTATTCTTTGTATTTGAATATAAGATTATAAGATCTTTGTCTTTTCATTTTCTTTTTATTTGTAAGAGGTGTTTTTATATATTTTTTTCTTCAATTGAAAACAAATTTATCACAAATAAAAATATGTGAATTGGGATGGACTAGTACAATTGGCTATATTGGCTTGTAGTTAGCCCATCTCATCTATCTTGAATTCACAGGTTATACGTCAAAACAAAGTAGACAAGATACAGTAATGTGTAAGGAAAAATACACTTCACACTATATCCTAATGTATAGATACATGTATACTACACACACGGAAAGATTGATGTAGTAGAAGAAAAAAGAAGGGGGGGGGGGGTGCTAAGGCAAGGTTGCCGAAAGATGAAAACGATTAGGAAAAAGAAAAGAAAAAAGAAGAGTTTATACCGGTTTAGAAACACAAGAAAAAGAATACCCATTAAGCTCACCACCAACGAGGAGCGCATGACAAGTACTTAATGACCTTAACAAAACGACTTTATGTATTGCAGCAATTGAAAAGTCTTTATCTCGCCTCTTCATATTATATTATTCAAGAGTATCAATCTGAAGTTAGGTTTACTCTTGTACTACATTGTTATTATGTACCTGATAAAACGATTACTTTGCAATGGCTCGTCACTGTTTTTTTTTGTCATAAACTATCGACTTTCCTAAAGGAAAAATAAGAGAGAGCGAGAGCTGTGAGAAAGCACCGAGAGAGAGGGAAGGTGGAGAAAAGTGAGGAAGGGATGTGTCCTTTGGAGTGGAAGAAGAGAGAGGGAGAGATGAGAGAGAGAGAGTGGAGAGAGAGATGAGATGAGAGAGAGAGAGACATTCTCATTAATTTCCTCAAAAATAAGAACTACGAGACAACACCCTAGTTAGTTTAACAAGTTCAATCTCTTGTTTTTTTAGGGTTTTGCCCGATTCACATCTCAATATTTTAGTTCTGAGGTTCTATTTTCACTCATTATACATGCAATTGTCTGCTCTCTTGAAGAAAGGAAATAATATTATTACGAATAAAAGAAACACGAGAATAATATAACTTCGTCATTTACATAATAAATGACATTTTTTCAATTTCACTTCTGTCCTGTTTTCACTGCCTTTATCAAGTAACAAGCTAAATACAGCATTGCTTACAAACCTTGGTTGACATCGCCTTCAATACTTAACAGCCATAAAACATATGATTTGGTGCTAATTATTCCATGCTCTAGACATAAACCACTGCCACTTTTATGTAACATGTTCACATTGTGGTGTGATGTTCATATTTTTAAGTTTAATAATACACTTGAAATTCGTTCCCTCAAGCAATTCTAAACATTTTTAGCAATAAGAAAATTGTATCTTTCATATCAGTCAACGCGGGAAATGGAAACTTATTTCTGTGTCCCCTTTCTTTTTGAAGGGGCCTCTTGGATGGATGCTGTCTTCAAACTGTTGGAAAAATTGTTGATCACGTTAGTTTTATATCATATGACTCGCAGTTAAGATATTTACTTACGTCTTTTGACCAAATCATCAAGAAACGTCTCTTTTATCGGGACAGGCTAGTGCATAATCCCACTCAGTATTTCCTCGGGCGCGTTTTTGCTGGATCGACCCTTGACCGCGGTCATTTTTGTTAATTGCTCAGCTTTTGACTATTCTGCTCTGAAGAATGTTTGATTTAAAGGTTATTTGATAATTTTTAGAAACCCAATCATGACCACACCCGACCCTCATCCGTCCTGTCGGTATTAGTTTGTCATATTTTTTACTTATATATGTGTCAAAACAATCTTCTGTCCTGGCATTATTTGTATTTACAGCCCACCTTACTTGATTCCAGGCAAGCTCTATCTTACTTTCTCTTATGTAATGGCGATGAATCGTGTTCTTGGTGGTATTCTCAGATTGCACTCAAACACTCACCATTGTGAGATACATTATCAATGTTTCTCTAGTATTTTTGGTTTTATCGAGAGCCCAGTGCCTGACTTGCCTACCGCATATCTCCAGTATGATGAATGTAATCTTCGTCATTTCATACATAATTAAATGACATTTTTTTTCTATTCACATTGCTGTCCTTTTTTCACTGCCTTTTATCAAGTAATCAAGCAAAGGGCTACCTGGCACGTTTCATATTAAGCTACCGGAATCAATTAAACTCTAACTTGAGTGGTAATCATGAACCTTTATGTATTAAGAGTGGGAGGAACACGGTAACACTTTTTCACTGTAAAATCAGAGATACTGATGTAATATTTTGATATTGTTGATAATATTTCTATTGCAGTGCATATATTACATTGACGAAGGTCTGTAATAATAGTAGATAGTTAACATGAAATGGATTTAAAAGTGAAATTTAAATTTCTTTCCCCAGATCGTTGCACAATAAACTTATACATTGCGAACAGATTGAATTACCCATCTTGCCATGCAATAGACGTCTTTTTAACTTCGGTCGTAATATGCACGGTTGAGTGGAAGACTGTTTAAAACATTTAAAATACTAGTGTACATGTACCTGCATTTTTTGTAGTTCATAATGGCGATCCAAAGCACACTTAAGCATTGTGTTCTAGGAGTACTGGTAGCGTTTGTTTTTCGGGGCTGCCTATATTTTTGAGATGAGATTAAATACCCTGTACAAAGAAGGACAAAAACGTGAGGAAGAGTTGTTGCTAATTAAACAGTGAAACAAGGATTTAAAAACGAAAGTAGACCAACTAGAGAAAAAGACTATCGCTAGTAGCGACTCTATACAGAAGGAACTATCACACGTGAAGGAAGTTATCGAGGGGGAACAAAAACGTAGGAATGAAACTGACAATGCACAACCCACGGGTATGTATGCCATATCGGTCATATTAGCAGGAGTATGTACATGTATACCTGCTATATCGGTTATATTGACAGCAATCAGTGGCAGTCACACCTCACCGAATTACACTACGAAATGACTTCAACTACACGTACCCCATGGATTACACTACCACTCGTCCAGTGGATAACGAAATTTGCTCTTTCGACCAACACGTTCGTTAAAGGCTCGTTTACACAGCAAGTTAAATTTCAAAATGAGGTAGAAAATATCCGATTTCTTATTTGTTTACTTTTATTCATGAGAAGTAAAAATATAGTTCATTGGGAAGTGCACTTGGTTTTTTTTCCGAAAATAGATGTTTTCTATCAAAGTCACCGTGAAACATCGTTACTCTGATCCAACTATTCCGTCACGTCTGATCCAACTATTCCTTATGGGGATTTAACATTGGGAGCAACCAGAGGAACGTGTGTTTGATTTTATAGCTCTAAAATAGCTTATGTTGTCAAAATAAGCAAGTCATTGCACTGTCGGAATACCATAAGCATCTTTTGATGCTACAAATAAAATCGAAAGATGCACCATTTTCCCAAACACTCTGCAATTATCTGTGGCAATGACAAAAAACAATAAACTTTTGGATATAACTTTTGTTCTTTTGAAGCTCCAGAGATCTTATTAAAACTGTGTAGAGAAAATACTTTGTTACGTACTTTCATGCAAAGTATTGAATGAAATGATCCACCAAAACCATGCTATTTTTTATTTTTTGATGTAATGTAGGGTGCAGCTATTCTAGGATGAGTAACGTATGACACAACCATTCTTATCAAGTATTTGTAAATCATTTTTTTGGCTAATTTCAGCAGATTTTAAATAGAAATTTTGCATGAGATGAAGGCTTAACGGGCTATTGCCACTTTTTTGTCATTTTTGTCATATCATATCATAAACACCAAAACAACCAAAATACACTCCTGGCAATCTGGGAGAATGAATAGACCCTTTCTACTTTGTGTGGAAAACGTTGAAGTTTGAAGCACGGGCAATCTGCAGAAAAGTTTCTGCAAATTGTTTCGACTGGCTATTGCGCATGTCTAATTAGAACGTTGGGAGGCGGAGGAAAATCATCAGCCCTGGCGTGTGAAAGCGGTCGCAGTGGAATACTTGTCAATCAACGTGTCTATTTCATTTATCTTTGTACAATAGAAATTGCTTACTAAGGTTACGTTGAAATGAAAATGCACTTACCTATGTATGGAATAAAACAGAAATCATGCCATAGTATCTAATTTTAGCAGATACTAAATAATTAAGTGGACATTACGATTGGATAAAGATAAAAGTTTTGAGGAATTCATGGAAATAGCTGTTATCCCCCCCCCCCCCGCCCCCCCCCGCTCACTTGCGTATTTGTATTCATTCTGGATTTAAGCTTTCAACATTTGATATGCATTTTACTTACTAACCATGAGGTTTTGAAATTTCTTTATCTACCCCGCTCTCTCTCTCTCTCTCTCTCTGCTTAAAATTATGCAAAGCGATTCTGTGACGATGATGTGCTGTTAGATTCTGTCTATTACACTTATAATTGTACACAGTATTTGATCTTTTGTAGTAATCTCTCCCCCCCCCCCCCTCTCTCTCTCTCTCTCTCTCTCCTCTCTCTCTCTCTCTTCTCTCCTCTCTCTCTCTCCCCTCGCACTCATGACCTAATCAATCACGAGGCGAGATCTTTACCACTAAGCCACCGCGATCGGTTGTTTCTTTATAGTGAAAAACTTAAATTTTTCCCTACTTACGGTAATTAACATAATGTTAATCATTATTAAGACATTCTACATCTTTTCATTGAAAATCGTTTACTCTTCAAAGGAGTGTAAAGTTTTGATTCCCTATAGCTAGTGACGTTAGATTACTCAGAAACGTACAATGTAAAAAAGAAATAGATTATTGAAACGGAATTATAAATGACGAACCATGTGGAAAAATTGCTCCTATCATTTCCACTAAAACTAATACTAGTAAAGTCGGGAGTAAAGTGGACACTTATCGTTCACGTCATAGTTTTATACCTTGATGAGCCTATGTTACATGTAAAGTAGAAAGGATCTATCCACTCCCCAGATTGTCATAAGGAGTGTATTTTGGTTGCTTTGATGTTGATGATATGAATGTAAACATTGAGCCTTCAGCCCATGCAAAATTTCTATTCAAAATATGCTGAAATTAGCCAAAAATAATGATTTACAAAAGCTTGATAAGAAAGGTTGTGTCACACGTTACTCATCCTAGAATAGTTGCATCCTACGTTACATCAAAAAACAAACAATAACGTGGTTTTGGTGGATCATTTCATTCAATGTTTTGCATGAAAGTACGTAACAAAGTATTATCTTCAAATAATTTTAATAAGAGCTCTAGAGCTTCAAAAGTTTACTGTTTTTTATCAGTGCAGAATGTTTGGGGAAATGGTGCATCATTCAATGTTATTTGTAGCATCAGAAGATGCTTATGGCATTCCGACAGTGCAACGACTTGCTTATTTTGAGAACATAAGCTTTATTAGAGCTATGAAATCAAATACACGTTCCTCTGGTTTCTCCCAATGTTAAATCTCTATAAGGAATAGTTGGATCCGACGTGACGGAATAGTTGGATCAGAGTAACGATGTGTCACGGTGCATATGCTCCATATGTAATATAGGCCTATATGTTGTTAAACCAAGCCAAACTAGTGCCCATATGACAATTTGTTATGTAACTTGCAATTGAATGTACTTGTGTGTAAGTACACTACTCATGCATGTTATTTGTATAGCCTAAAATTAAGGGTCCTACTTTGGAAATTAATTTCAGTGGAGTAAAGAGGATATATTATAACTACATGTACATGTACAAATCTTCCAGGAGTTCTATTGGATTTATTATTTTTCATGCAGTTATTAGAGTTTTCTATTATCCTTTCATTGTAAAAATAAATCTCAAATATTTTTGATAACTTGAACAACGCAATACATTCAAGAGTTATCGAACTTTGGAGATGTTTATTGATCTTGGGATATCCCCGTGGGCTGAGAGTAGCTAGACCGCATACGATACTTAACACTGCACAGGTAAGACAAGGATCTCCACAATTTGTTAAACAATTAGTTTTTCTTAATTTGTTCTCTTGATACTCTGACGATGTGGAAGCATGTAACATTAAGTAGTGGTTATTGATGATCAATATAGCCAAGAATTGATGTGTGCCATGCAAGGAAACTAGACTAGCCTAGTAAAGCTAATTAATCTAAGAAAAGAACCGACTTCACTAGGATTGTATTGAAAATGAAATTATTTTGGAAAAGTGGAAAAATTTGCATTATAACCAAAGAATAATTGAAGAATTTTCACTTTCGGAATTCTAGTTTCTGTTGTAATGTATTTTTAGAAGTCTGACGTAATAAATGACCATGACTCAACCGGTGTGTATGAAAGGGGGAAGTGCTTTGGTTTTCTTTTATTACAGGTGTGGTAAATTGTATACAATACAATGTACGTCAGATAGGCCTACACCAAAATCAGATGTTCCTGACATCGTAGTTCATAATTGGCTCTAGGCCTAATATACATCATTGTCAGGAAAAGCAAAATAAACATATCCCAATACACAAAGAAGATGTCTTTTAAAATTTGCTGTTAAAAACTAGTTTACTGTGCAGATTTACATTCTTTATTTGTTTTATACATTGTATATAAATTTACATCACTGTTCAACAATAATTTACTGTGACAGTTAACAACTTATACAGATTTATATAATTAAACTCTCTTTCTGAAACCTTCATGTAGATGTACTAAATAATTTTCCCCAGCTCCTTCAGTTATAAAGTGTGTATACTTTGGTACATACATTGAACTTGTTTTTTAAGACCCAGAAACCAACAAATTGAAATTTAAACCACCACACCAATGGTAAGGAAATAAAATTATTGTACGTTAGATATTACTTACATACATATATGCATCAATATCTGAATAATTTTGATATTTAATATTCATGTAGTACATTCAATTTCAGTCAAGATGGTAAAATTTTGTCCTAACTAACAGTCCCTAAGCCTACATTTAGTCATTCTTCTAAATCAGGATCAATCAAACAGTAAGCTAATGTTTGAACTGAATCTGTCTGGTTGATCTGCATGCATGTATGCGCTGAGAGGCTTAAAGTCAAATTTTGATGTATATATACAAGGGTAATATACATGCAGCATATCATATCTACATATAATTTAGTCAAATCTGATAAGTCATTATGAAGTACTAAAGCATAATTAATTAGAAAAACATTGATACCCTCTATGAACAGAAACCATGCACTCTGGGAAGTTAATGTTAGGCCTATAAAGCAACAGGAAATTGTACTTCTCAATAGATGACTATAAAAAAATTATGACATGCACACACAGGCACTTGACGTTTTAAATATATTTGATTAAAATAAAATCTTCCCGTAAACATATAATATTGACATTATATGTTTGCGGGGAAATTTTTTTTAATCAAATATATTTAAAACGTCAAGTGCCTGTGTGTGCACAGTATTGTACACAGACTGTGAACATACATTTTGCAGTACTTTTAAATAGACGAATCATATGCTTTTTCTGTCAAATAGACATTAACGATCGCAATTAACAAATGAAGAGATAGATTCCCCCTTTCTAATGTAATTTTACATTTTGATTGATGTTTACTCTTTTGTTCTATGAAAAACGTTGCTAAATGTTTGTGCTTGATGTTATCTGTCATGACGTCGCAGTAGAAAGCTTTCCGTCTTGTTGCACCTTGATTGACAATGGTTTTCTCCGGATAAAAATCTTCAATGTTAATACTACCAACTACTTGCACTGTTAATATGATATACACAAATAATTGATAAGTTTATAATTATGCCCCCTTTTATGTTGGTCTGTATGTCTCTTGGTCTAATAATCTCGTGCAGCAAGTGATTCGAAAATATTTTACCTCACAGATTTCATACTTGTTAGTTAATCTGTAATTTGCTCAACAGGTCAGTATGTTTAAGGTCAAGGTCACTTTCAGGCCAGACAGTATGTGTAATGGATTTTGTGCAATGTATAGACAGTTGCATGAACTTCGGTATTTCAAACACGATATCTTGAATACCTGGATGCATGATTATTTGTAAGTGATTCGAAAGTCCCAGCCACCTGTTTTCTAATTATTTTTACCCTGGATATCTTGAATCCATGGATATCTCAAAGTATTTTCTCGGTCCCTTGATATCTCGAATCCATGGATATCTCAAAGTATTTTCTCTGTCTCATTGAGTTCGAGATAACGAGGTTCGAGTGTAACTGGAGAACTCTTCACCAATCAGACTCCTTAACAAGCTGGGTAATACACATGTAGTTGTGCACATGATCCCGATTTCTCAGCAGGTCAGTATGTTGAAGGTCAAGGTCACGTTTAGGACAGACAGGTTTTATTTTTACCTTGCAGACATTATACTTGGTAGGTGTGATACACATCAACACACCGGCGGACTGACAGATTAAGGTCTTCAGTGTGTAGTGATGTATATCGTGATTAATGGGAAAGGGGACATGCATGCTTCTCTATCGTTACATATTAGACTGCAGATATGACCTTTTAATTAGATATTTTTGATTACTGTGATGATGTGTTTCCACTATAATCCAAGTCAAAATTGGGGTAGGTCAATAGGAAGTGAATTATATTTTTTTCTGGAACTCGAATACATAAAGAAACTTCCGATCACAATTTTTAAAGCTGCAGCGCTATGTTGAATTTTCACAATTTATAATATCTTTTATAGAATGATTGTGCTGTGAGGTTAATTATTACACTGAGTGATATTTGAAAAAAATTATACAATGGAACAATATGTTAACTTTTAAGGTTAGCCTATAGGGAGTATATATTAAATTAGGGTTGCATGGTCAACATAGCAATTTTCACTTTAGGCCTAAGTACATCTATACAGGTACATGTATTCACCTGGTCGGGTTTATTTTGATAAAGATGCAGTTTTGAAAGGATTTTCGTACTTCTTATATAGGTGAACAAACCAGCCATTAAATGTGACATGTCACCCGAATCACTCAGGTCTGCCATGTATCAGTCGCAAACATTTGAACATTTCTGATGTGAAAATCCTGACGCCTGCGTTCAGGGTTCAGGCCTTAGGGTGGGGCAAAGTTGGTCATTTATTAAAAATGTAATGATATCATAGAAAATCGATCTTCATTATTTCTGGACATCACGGAAGCAAAATGTTTGCATGATTGAACCCTTTAGCAAAATTGTGAAATTCATGACCTCATAGTTCAGATACCAAGGTGGGGCTAGATAAGTCATACACATTATGTATTGGAAATGCAATAAATAATAAATATTTTGCTTTGTTGGTCATTAAGCAGACAAACTGTAAGTATGATCATAATGAGCGGTGTGAAGTTTATGACCCCAGGTTTTAGGTCCCAGGGTGAGGCTTGATTGATCATACATTGAAAATGCAGTATATATATTTTAGAAAAAAAATTACTCATGGACATCTTGCAAGCAGGTGAACTCTTTGTATGATTAGTGGTGTCTATAGTGAACAGTGAATCTTGAAATTGTACAAATTCATTTGCCCTTTTAGAACTCAAATAGAAAATTGCATTTTGGTGTTTTGCAATAAAGTATGTTGTATAAAAGAATTCTAAATTAGCATTTGTGTGTGATAGTTATACATGTACCAATTAATATATCTAGCATTTAAGGTTGATCAGCCCTCATGTGATGTCATAGGTTTTTCAAAAATCTTTATTTCACTAATAAATCAGGATAATCCTAAGTCTGTTAATTAAGGCCCATGAGCCTCTTGTTTAGTATGATGTACTTATAGTCGATCCACATCACATAGTCTTCATCCCAATCTTTCAGTTCTTTGTTCCTTGTTTAAAATATGAACAAGGTCAGTTGTATAATGTACATGTACTAGTGCGTTATTTCCCAAGCTTATGAGAAGAACATTATAGAGGTCACTCCTTATTTGATGACTAACAATACGAGTTATGTGCTTCTTATCACTACATGTAACTAAATATTTAAAATGGTTTTTTTTACTTTTGTCAGAATCGATCACAACCTATTGAACGACTTTAATAAAACAACAGTGACACAGACTCCGAAGTAACAGATAAGATGTTTTTGGCAGCCAGTTGGTGTTTGGGCCGCTTTATGTGGCTACTGCCAATATTTACTCTGGGTTGGCTTTTTGTTTCCATGGCAACAACGTAAGTATTTTTGATACCTTCATAAAAAGACAGTAATTATACGTAGTAGGTATATAAATGCAAGATTAACAACAAACAAAATCTTAAAAGCAGCTACCGCTTTTCTGCTAGTTTAATTTAACGTCTGTATTTATAACGTTTGTATAATTGTAGGTATGGTATCGCTGTTGCTTTAAATCACACTTTTCCTAATTTCCCATACATCAGGTGAGTTTTTTTTTCTGAATGACTGTTGTACATTCCCTACTTAAACAAGTACTCAACTGCATGAAATTGCCTACGAGATTGTTTTGAAGTATTGTCTTTATTCTTTAAGTGGTTTTTAAGCACTTTGTAAGTATACTGTAAGTGACTGATACAAATTAAACAGTCAAGATTTCAAATAGTTTGTTGTCATCATGATGCTTCAGTCTCACACTTTTGGCAGCTTATTGATTGGTTGATCTAAATTTAATGTAACAATTATTGTGCAAGAATTGTTATGTCTAAAACACAGTCAAGGTGGACTTTTTGGTGTCACAATGATGAAGATTTACTCTTAGTTTAAAAAGTGAAGAAATTGTAAAATATAATTTTATCAACTTTTCTGGCAAATCATTTTTAAAAAATACCCTTGACACCACTCTAAATTATTTTCTAAATTATTATTAAGTGAGTTAAATTTGAAAACTGTTAATGATTTTATTTTATTCTTATGAGACCATTTTTATGTCCCCAGAATCTTTGAGTCTGTGTGCAAAAACTGTATCATTGATCATAACTGATCATAATGGTAAATGATAGGGCTTTCGTATTCCACATGACAAGCCCTTTCCACTGGTAAGTGGAATCCGGGGCATCAATGTTTCACAAACGTCTCAAGAGCACATCTTGTTTCTATGTGTATACTGGGAATATAGAGTATGGTGGTGCTGTTTCTGTTGTGTGTACATGGTTTTGTATCTCTTACAGCTACACTGGAGTGGAGGTCCCAGAAAGAGGAATATTCACGTTCTCAATAGCAGTTACAGCAATCATGCGTAAGACATCATATCTATCTTCTGTATAATTAATGCCCCAGAAATCAAAGAATAATCGTAAAATGAAACATTTGCATTTCTATTAATGCTGCAATGCGAGTACTTATGACATTTTTGTTTTTACTTTTATTAACAGTTGCTGCAAATGCAGAAATGCGCTTCCTGTTTGTGAAGAAGGTGTTCAGCGAGAAGAAAATGAACCAAAAATGGAAGCGGACGAACACTGCAGGCCTAATTCTGGGTCTGATTTCCTCCTTTGGTCTTCTGCTAGTTGGTTGCTTTCAGGTAAATAGAACATGACTTGTTGAAAGTTCATGTTTGCAATAGTTTATTGTGATGTACAACAATTTCATGGAATGCCTGATAATTGACCAATATGTCTGTGCACTCTGTACTAACATGGTCAAATCAAAATGTTACTGAAACTTCAGCATCCTTGAAGATTGGATTATAGACATTGAAGTTTTCGTGTATAGCCTGCAGGTTAGCAGGGTTCAGTATTTTGTGTGTTGGATCCAAGGACGGTGTTTGTTAGTTCTTCTGCTCTCCATTAGAGAATGAGACATCACCAGTTGTAGATGAAGCGCCACAAATTTAGACTCATATTATATAATGCTCAAAGCTGTAACAGGGTCTGTTCTTTATCAAGCCAATGCCTACTGTAACTGGGGACCTCAGTTTTTTATTTAAAAAGGTCATGTTAAAGACCCCTGTGACTTTTGCGATTACTTTGGGCATTTGGCAAATGAACCATCACCTCTTTCATTAGACATTTTAGGTTTGATATGGCTGCCATAATCAACAAAGGAATGCTGGACCCCCCTGGTTTTAAAGCAAACACTCTTAACTTGGGTGCTATGACTGGTCCCAACAGCAGTTTGATTACCAACAGGGTCATTCCAGCACACAAACCTGTTTATTAAAACAAATGACCTCAATATTGACTGCTGAGTCACTCAAATGGTACCAGACAGATCAAACCTGAAACTTTGCAATAAGTTGTTTTTTGTTGTTTTTTTTAGCTCACCTGAGCCAAAGG
>CAJDSM010007141.1:0-10962 GCA_903981925.1 Ostrea lurida | reverse complement strand
TATACTAAACGGCTACGTGTTTGGACAGTATAACACTACTGGGCCGCAGACTTAGCGACTGCAGCAATGGTCAAACTGTCAAACGCGCCAATCATATATGGGTGATGCAGATGCCGTTAGGTGCATTCATGAGTTTTACTCTAAAGGGTCATGATCTTTATGTAATTGTTGACACGAACTACAACATAATTGCATCAGTTTCCAAACAAATATTATTCCTGCACCTGCATCACTCATGCACATTTAGTAATATATACTAAGGTAATATATAAGATATGTAATTCATATATGAATAAATAAAATAAATCATATATCATTGAATAAAAGATATAATAAAGATATCATATATTCCTAGGGTCATCGGAGATTGTCGTGTTTCTTTTCGATTGTCATGTTTCTTTTCCCCATCTGGAAAGGTTTCTTATTATCAACAACATTTAATACTTATTTCAGAGGTAGATCCAGGAATTATCAAAGTATTCATGTAGGTTTAAGGTATGTTCCTTATGACAAGTACAGGCTTTCTACCGGTATTACTTTTTCCTACTTTTCCTACTTTTTTTCTTTGGTCCTACTTTTTCCTACTTTTCCATAAAATCCTCCTACTATTCCTACTATTTAATCACAAAATTGAAAAGCAAAATATAATAATGCAGTAGAAAAGACTCCAGGGTAAACTAAAAATGAAATAAACAAATATAAATCAAACTGTGTGAGTAAAAGATATTAATATTGTTGATTTATTTCAAAAGTATTAGTTAGTATATTCACAGATGCAGATGCAAAGTAGCATTCATTTTTCTGGTAGAAGACTGATACCATCTTGATGAGACTGTTGATTGAGCTAGTGTGAACTCACAAGTGATTGATGCTGTCCAGGTCACATGTGAGGTGAACACTGCCAGTTTCCAGTATTGTCAAGATGATTAGAGACAGTCAGAGACTAGATTGGCATCTGCAGTGGTGGATTTAGGGGAGCGCACCCCCCCCCCCCCCCTAAAATTTACCAAGTGTAATATATAATCTTATTTTTCGCTGGAAATTTAATAAATTACACAAGGCGTCCCCTCTTAATTTTGTAAAGATTATATATCAGTTAGTTTTGGGTTTTTTTCTTAACGAGAAAAGGTATATTCCATTCAAAAACCTTCAAAATTTGCGTCATTTTATTGATTGAAAGTGACAGAAATATAGTGAAAATGACTATTTCGGAGACAAATTTCAAGCCCTACAAAAACTCTGGAGCTTCCGGGGGCCTGCCCCCCTGGACCCCCACGGGCTTCACCCTGGACCCACTGGGGCCTCAAGGTGGCCCCCCAGACCCCCTGCCTCATGATGTTGCACCCCCCTAAATCGAATTTCTGGATCCGCCCCTTATCTGTGAGTATGAATAAAATGATCACCAAAAGATGGCAAGTCTCCTACTTTTTCTGGTAAATTTCCTACTTATTCCTACTTTTTTCCTACTATTTCAAATAGTTTACTCCTACTTTTTTCCTTCTTTTTCATCAAAGTAGAGTAGAAAGCCTGCAAGTCCAACATTTTTGACTCCTGGCTTTGACCTTGGAAGTTTGACCTACTTTTTCAAAACTAACTTGAATGGTGAATACTTGCTAGGGTTTTGATTTCCTAATGACAAGCTCTTATATTTGGTACCAAATTGTTTGACCTTGAACTTTGACCTACATTTTAAAAACTTTAACATTGTTCATAACTTTTGAATGGTAAGGGATATACCTTTATATTTCACATGCATAATCCTTATGACATGTGGAATACGGGGGCATTCGTGTTTCACTAACACATCTTCAGATAAAATGTCAGGAAAAGGGAAGAAATTAGCCAACATTTATCACCATGCAACTTGTATGTAAGAATGAAAAAAGTATTATTCTAATGTTATTTCAAATAGTAATCTTTATGTTTACAACAAAAACATGTCACGAGCCTTGTTTACCTCTCAAAGAATTGTGAGCACTATATCTTACTTTTCACTCAACAATTGACTTTCAAATGAGAGATTGACGTCTTCATATGAGTGAAAAATTCTCGAGTGGGGCGTAAAACAGTAAATAATCAATCAAATGTTAGCTGACCATTAGAAATACCATTATGAGTTAAGCATTTTAATCATTAAAAATAGTTTGAAAACGTGTCCATGTCCCTTTAAAAGGACTGATCAATGCTTTTCGTTTTTGATGATATATGATTAATTCAGTTAATTATTGCGCTTTAATTCATATAAAATGAGCAACAATACAATTATAGCGCGCTTCAATTCAGCAAAAGAAATAAATAGAGGAAGTTAACATGGTGTTAAGACAGTAATCATAGTAGTAGGCATCCTTCCGTCTCGGGAGACGATGGTTTGCGCCCTGTGTGATTTGATCAGTCTTGTTGAGAGCAGCGACGGGTGTGACTCAGCAGCCCGATCCTTGCATGGCAGTCTCTACCGCAGTAATCATACCCCCCCCCCCCCCCCACAAAGCGAATGCAGGATCAGGTGCCATGGAGGAGTAAGCAATTGAATTCAGAATAGATCTTTAATTGACACACACAAGCTACGTCATCCATGCAGGACCTTTATTGATAAAGCACCAGCACTGGTTGTTCCTTCAAATTCCATCTTTATTTGTGATAATAACATAATTTATAGAACACCAACTGGTTGATGTATTAGCAGATTTTGTGATTGACAATGATCCTCATGTTAATTTAAATTGCCTGGTCTACAGCATACGTAAGACCCACACACAGCACTGTTGAAGTAATCAATGTATTCGTGAGAGAAACACTGATATCGGCACCAGCCCCGATTGTTAGCACAGGAATGGCTGTCGGAATTGGATCCTGTAAAGTAAAAACAAAAATTCAGCAAAATAAGACATACACTGTCTATGGCCGCAAAAATAAATGAACGGCTAGTTTACTAATACATTTTGATCCCTTGACACTGAAGGACAGGGTCTATATGAAACTTGATTGTACCTTGCACTGGCCTAGTAGTAGTAAAATATTTTAAAGGAACTATAAGAAGTGAATTTCTTTGTTTAATATGCAGATTTCTTCATGCTTTTATTGCGTTTATGTACATGTATCTCATGGTGCATACAACGTAGACATTTATTCCTTATTTGCATAAAAAGGTGAAGATAATGAACCGAGATCAATCTCATAACTCCAGTGAAGAATACAAGGTAGTAGGGCGTAGTAGAGGAGTAAGCGTCTCCTGTCGACCGGTTACACTCGCCGTGAGCCTTATATCCTGGTTAGGTAAACGGAAAAATCCGTAGTCAAAATAAGTATGTAAAGAACGACTTTTAATTGAAACTCATCAGGCAACATTTGACCTAATAACAAGTTGTATTGGCAAACTAGGTCGTTATAATGGCCATTAAATATGCAAAATGCAGTAATTCAATCTTAAAGAGAAATATATAACATTGAGACAAAACAGAATAACCATTGATAAAATATAAAATCGTTATTAAATGTAATTACTACATAAACTAATATATGGTGCAGTTTAACAACAGCTGATAGTGTAGTACTTGTAATGTGCTTAGCCAAAACAGCTGCTAGTCCGTAGGCTGCCACTAGGGCAAAAAATAAAGGCGCTGACACGGTGGCCCCGACATAGTACGCCAGAGGAAGTACATGTACTGCCCGGGTCTGTCTCTTGTCTTTTTCAGTCTCTGTTCCGTACAGCGGGGTAGGAAGAAGGATCAGGACCGAGTAGAGAATGCAGAGGCACGTTTTCTTATCCATGGCTGTCGGTAGAAAAAAGAAACTAATACATACAGCCCTTTATTTACTCACTTCAAATCAAGTATGGTTAAAACCAAGTCTTCAACTTTATTGTGCTTGTGGGCAACTTACTAGTCGAGCAAATCGGGAAAATGGAGTCAGATTTGAATTAAATCAGATACTTAATTTTCAGACTTCGTTAAATTTCCTGGACGAACTGCCATTAGAATATAGTTTATTTGATTAGGTACACCAATGTCAAGAAATTGCTGTAGAAGAATATTTCTTTGCTGAGTATATTTTGGACAATCAAGGAAATATATTAAATGTTTTTGAGTTTATGATATGAATGTATACATTTAGTTGACAGAAATGAATAAACATTTCAATAGCCCGCTAAGCCTTCAGCTCATGCGAAATTTCTTTTGAAAAAATATGCTGAAATTAACACCCCAAAAGGGGGTTGCAAATGCCTGATAAGAATAGGTGCGTCGCACGTTACTTGTCCTAGAATAGTTGCATCCTGTGTTACTTTAAAAAATCAAAGATAACATGGTTTTGGCGGATCATTTCATTTAATGTTTTGCATGAAAGTACGTAACAAAGTATTTTCTCCAAATGATCTGGAGATTCAAAAGAACAAAAGTTAAATGAAAAAGTTGACTGTTTTTGTCATGATCACAGATAAGTGCAAGGTGTTTGGGGGAAACAGTGTATCTTTTGATGTCAATGGTACAATCAAATTATGCTTTTGACATTCTTATAGTGCAACGACTTGCTCATTCTGAGAACAGAACAGTAAGCCTTATTAAGAGCTATAAAATCAAAATAGACGTCTCCAATGTTAAATCCCAAAGAATAGTTTCAATCCGACGTACAGAATAGTTGGGCCTAGTAAACGGAGTCACGGGACCACAATCTGACCATTAATACCCTCATGGATCACAAGCCTCGGAGACAATGCGTATTTGACTACATGCATGATACTTTCAAAGAAAACATGTAAAAGAATGTATTAAAAAAGGATGGCATGCTGATTGCAGGTAGACAATACTCATTAAGATACACACGTAATTACCAATTTTAAAGATGATGACATGTATATACAGTCTCAATCAATGCTAAACCGAGGGGCTCGTACACTAAGCTTCACAACCAGGTAAATCAGACCAGTACTAGTATTTGATTGATTTTTTTTCTTTTTTAAAAATAATTCACAGGGTCAAAAAATCTTAAAACTACAAAAAAACGTCGGGCTGTGTGTTCGTATTAATTTATTCAATGTGATATGGAAGGAGAAACTAAAGAAAAACACACAAACGTCTCGTGCCAACCACATAAAACACGGGCGCGGCTAACATTTAACAGCATAGACATTTACATTCACATACATTGGCATTACAAATAACACACAATTACGCCACCAATGAAATAATTCATCCAATAAATAGAATAATCTAAATCTTACCAGCACTCCAGTAATAAGTATATATTCGTAGTTAACAGTTACTTCAGTATACAGGAAACTCATGGGTTTATCAAAAATGCGGCGGCGCGGGAATGCTTTTTATATGGTGAGGTGCATGATATTGATTAGGTTCAACAGTCGACAACATTCACTATGCAGCTGGACATGGAACACAATATCCGTACTATCTTACCATTTAGTTACACAACACACACAACACGCGCGCGCGCGCGCGCGCCAATTATAGAACTTACGCACAAACATGGCGTAGCTTGGGTTAAATAATATGGAAAGCAGAAAGGGCAAGGATTTGGCCCCTAAGCCGCCCAATGGTCCAGGGCAAATCCTTGGTGGTGGTGGTGGTCCAGGGGGGCGAAGGCCCCCGGAAGCTGGTGCATCTCGATACAATTTTATTAATTTTAAACACAGGTTACATGGGTAAGAAGATTTGACTTCTTTCAAGAAAAAAAAAGGGAAAAGGAATATCCATTATTAGTTTCACTGCATTTTTGTTTATTTTGAGGACGTTTTTACTATATTTATAACACATATAATACAAGAAGCGTTTTCTGAATTCCTTAAACTTTAAAATTCGATTGTATCTAAATGAAACAGAACAAGCTAGAGTTGTGAGTCAGGTACTCTTAAAATCGGCAATGACATGCTCAAAATGAAGACATATTGTCGTGTCGTACTCCTTAAGGCATCTTATGAATTTTTAAATGATAAGACAGAGATATCGAATTAAACTTGTTATATTGAACTAGCTAGCAAAGCACCTAATCTATTTTCAAGGAACAAGTGGGAATAATGTTCCAATTATGTTTGTTCATCTAAAAAGGTATCTGTTTATTAAAGGAAAAAATGAGATTTGTTATTACATGTCATATAAATATATACTTTAGTTACTTCTCATGCTGCGTTAGCATTTATACTGGTACATCCAAGGTCTCCCTTTATCACTCAGTGATGTATATATCCTGGCATTTTGATTAGCCCTTTCTTTTTTTTAATTGTAGTTGTTTCTTATCCAATAATTGCAAAAAAAAGTAGAATTCTTTAGTAAAGTCAAAAAGTATACTTTACCATTTTATAATTTCGAAATTGCTGATTCTGTGCTGTTTCAGCTCCTGATTCCATTCCACATTTCTTCCCCATTATTAGTTCATCCTGAGAAGAAGGCTGTATTGATATATATGTAGAGGATCGAATAGTTACATCTCTGTCTACTTTTTATGCCCCCGTGATCGAAAGATCGGGTGCATGTTGTTTGTTGTATACTCTGTGTCTGTCATTCTGCTGCTGTGATACTTTAACCTCGGGCTAATAACTTTTGATGGCTAAGTACTAGGCTTTCTATTTCACATGCATGTTCCTTAGGACAAGACATTTCCGTGTGGTAGCGTTCAAACCTCAGTTTGACTCTTCCTGACCTCTGACCGTTTGGGAGCCCACTTTTCAATATAAAATTTTAACCTTAATTATTAATTTTGTAATGGTAAAGTACTAGGGTTTGATATGTTCACATGTATGTTTGTTATGACAAGATTTTTCCGCGGGTACCAAAATTTTTGACCTCCTGACCTTGACATTGAAGTTTGACCTACTTATCAAAAACTTTAACCTTAGCTATAACTTTTGAATGAGTAAGTACTAGGGCTTTGATATTCCAGTGTATGTTCTTATATACAAGAGCTTTCATGGGTAACCAACATGTTGACCTGTCTGACCTTGAAAACCTTTAAATTTTACCTACCTATCAGAGACGACTTTGAACCTCTAGCCAAACTTATTGAATGGTAAGTACTAGGGATATTGGATATTATTCACATGTATGATTCCTATGTATGACTAAGGACCTTTACACGGTTTGTACCAACATTTTTGACCTCACTGACTCGTGACCTTGACGTTGACCCCTACTTTCTTAAAAACTATAACCTTAGCTATAACTTTTGAAATGGTAAGTACTAGGGCTTAATTATTTCCACATGTATTGTTCCTTAGACCTCTAAAGACCTTTTCGGTGAGGGTCTCCAAAACTTTTTTGACGACTTGACCTTGTATTTGAACTATAGACCTATTTTTCAAAAATACTTTACATTAGCCATAACTTTTAATTGGCAAGAGTTAGGGCATTCATATTCACATAGTGTATTCCTTATTGAACAAGTCCTTTATATATCTGGTACAAAAAGTATTGACCCTTGACTCTTGAACTTTGACCTTACATTTTAAAAAAATTTTAAACATTGGCCATAACTTTTAGAATGGTAAGGGATAAAACCTTTTCAGTATTTCACATGCCTAATCCTTAAGAAAGCCCCTTCCACTGGCAGTGGGAATACGGGGCATTCGTGTTTCACAAAACACATCTTGTTTTTTCTAGATCCACCAGGGCCAATTTCAACCAAAACTTGATATAAAGTCAATCTGGCTACATGGGGGAAGGCAAGGTTGTTCCAAAATTTAAGAACCCATTGAAGGGTTGTAAGAAATGATAAATAGACAGGGGCATTTGAAAAAGTCTTAACAGGGCCGATGGGTGATTGGACAAAGACAAAGGAGAAGCATCCTTATTTAGTTGTAGATTCCAGTGTGTCAATTCACAAAGTCAGCAGAAAATTTTTGAAAAATCACTTCTTAAAGGACATTGGACACTTCTTTGAATCTAATATGAGTTCAAATTTCTAAATTGCAATTTTGATGTCTCTAACAATGCAATTATATTAAGTTCTATTCTTAGTGTCAGCAAATTTGTGTGTCTAGAAGTCAGTTTTGTCGTACAAGTAAAATAACAAGCGCTCACAAAATTTCGCCTAATGAACAAGGCTCGAGCCTTGTTTATGTTATACAAAAAGATTGCTTTGTAGAAAAATATCATGTTTAAAACAATATTGAGATGTACGATAAGAAACACTAGACACTGTTGTAATTGTGTTTAGAATGAACTATTCATAAGTTTGGAAAAAAATCTGCCTTTTTATAATGGAATCGTTAGAGCATATTCAATATAATAGCTCAGCAAATCAGTGACTGCGGGCCTTGTGCTACATAACAAAGAACTGTTAATGCTTGTATCTCACTTGGAAATCAACAGTGACATTAAAAATTTTCCTTGACCATTAGAAAATACCTTATTCAAGCATTTTTAAACATTTAAAATTGGGCAATCTAAAATTTTTTAACATTTTGTAAGTTTCAAGAACGTGTCCATGCCCTCATTTAAACGAAAAAAAAAATGAAAGAACGCCAAAGGGAAAATTTCATTATTGATATGCATTGCAAGCCATCAACTGCAAGTTGGGAAAATCATTTTTGTATCAAATATTACTATGACCTTAGGAGCATAGGACCGTTGAGTACTACTATGCTCAGCAAAAGTCCAAGGAACATATATTGTCTTTCAAATTCTGTAAAATCATCATATACAGTTGCAGTCTATGTCAAGTTGTAAATCCATAACATCGAATTCTTATGTAGTACACACACAAATTTCACAATTCCCTTTATACCCAGAACCATCGCTAAAACTGGGGTTGAAGACTCTCACAAGGACATACTCATAGAAGAATTTTATGTAAAGTTTGTTCTGATAAATGAACTATATACATGGACACAATTCTTTTATGCTTGCTGGGACAAGATGTCCGGAGAGTCTATTGTTATGACCGTAATCAGGCATACACATCTTTACTAAAGCAAAAAAACTTAACCTGGTCTATATCTTTTGTATACCTAACAGGCTTTGATATTTCATTTATATGGTATGCCGTCATTGGTGAGACCCTCTTATTTTGGCACCATTTAAACTTTTTAGAACCTAGTGACCTTGGACTTTGACCATACACTTTTCAAAAAACTTTAAAATGGCTATATCTTTTGAATCTAATGAGGACTAGAGCTTTGATATTTCGACTCAATCATGTATAGAAGCTCATGATGATGGATCTTTATTTTGGTACTAAGACTTTTGACCCAGTGGACCTTACCTTGGACTTTAACCCTACTGTTTCAAAACTTTAAACCTGGATATCTTTTGGAACCAAAGTGATAAGCGGTTTGATTATTCTTTTATAGATGCGTCTTGATGAGATCTTTATTTGGGGTACTAAGGAACTTATGTGACCCAGTGCCTTGGAGACTTTGACTTAATACTTTTCCAGCAAAACTCTACTGGGCTATATCATTCTTAACTCAAGGGGATTAAGCTTTAATATATGCCTCATTTCATCAGACCTGTTGGTTGTTATAAGCCACGACTTTTTAACACTAGTGACGCTTCGACCTTTGCACTTATTTTTTTACTTTGTCAAAAACTTTAAACTAAGATATAATATCTTTTCGAACCAAGGGCTTGAGAAGGCTTTTATTTGGCACATTTAATATGCCTCCTGAAGAAGCGCCCTTTGTTTTGTGTCAAAAGCCTTTGAACCTGATGTACCTTTTTGCCATTAGATTTTGACCTTATTTTTCCAAACCACTTTGATAGGGGCAATATTATTTCAAATGAAGAGGGATGGGTTTTTGACATTTCACATATAGATGCTCTCTATGGTAGACATATTTTTGACATAGTAATATTTTTGTACCTTAGATTATCCTTTTGAAATAAATTTCAAAAAATTCAAACTAAGAATTTTATCTTTTGAACAAAGAGGGATAACTTAAGGGCCTTTTTATATTTGCTTAAAACAAATGTATCTTTTCAAAGACATTTCATTCACTACCGAGAGCTATTGACCTTGGACTTTACTAAAGCGGGAGGGGAATAGGTTAAATAGTCATTTTGCCCGGTGAGCTATGTGGTCTTCTGAACAACTTTTGATTTAAAATTGATATACGTACGTACTAGGCACCCATGAAATGTGTGTGTTTAGATATATTCTAACCAACCCTTGAGTTAAAGACATTAAGGCCAAAATAAAGGGTATAAAAATTATCTTGGGGAAGTATTAGTGAGACATTGTGGCCTATGGGTCTCTTGCATTATTTTGATATTAAAACAGTGACATAAATTTGTGATGACATTCAGCTGGCTATTTGATGCTGTTCGGTTATCGTTACAATCAATTTCTCGTGTCATATGAAATACTGTCTGCTTTTTAGAAAAGGGAGGACATTGTTGACATAAATTTTCTTTATCAGAGTTGTGTATATAACTATGGGCTAGCACAAATCTGAGCATTAGATATCTCTCATGATCCACCTTTGCGGAGAAGATGGGCCATTGTTGGCGTCAAATTTCTTCATGAATATGAAGTGGGAGCGTTCTAGGGAATCTGGAGGTAGCCTGAACTTATTCCTGTTATTGTTTAGCTAACACTACATTTCTGTACAAGTCATTGGTGAGAATGAAATAGAAGGCTAACACTTGCATTCTGCTTACAGTCATTGGTGAGAAGACATGGAGGCTAACACTGCATCTACTTGTACAGTCATGTGAGTGAGGAATGGAAATGTGAGGTAACCATAACTGATTCTGTAACCGTCAAGTTGGTCGAGAATTGAAAATGGAGGCTACAACACTGCCATCTTGTACGGTCATTGGTTGAGAAGAGAATAGAGGCTAACACATGCATTCTGTACAGTTATTTGGTTCTTGTAGAATTGAAATGGAGCTCAGAGCACGACGAAGTCTAGAAAACTCCGTCTTACTTACGAAAGAAATAAAGAGATAACGTTTAATGATCTTATACTTCGCGAAGTACTTCCTCCCCAGCTTTAACACCTCTTGATTTGAGATC
>CAJDSM010007135.1:1587-14672 GCA_903981925.1 Ostrea lurida | reverse complement strand
AAATGGGTGTATTTTAGTGTCGAAAAATTAGAGAAATTACGGTAATACGCCCGTTTTTCATGCAGGCGTATAAAAACAAACCCACCAACATCAGGATTTTCAATGAATATGACAATTGATAATTCACATTCAATGATAGAGACCAATAATTGGTACCTAACTATATCCCAAGCACAACAAATATCTTCAACCAAGCATCGTATTGATACTGCTTTTATAGATTAAATAACAAGTTGACAACTGGTAATGTATAAATACACCATACTGTTTTATTCATACATAGCATTCCTACTACATGTAAGGTCTCTGTTTAGCGAAATGATGACTTTTAAACGAGTTCGTTATAACCCTGCAACCATCAACTTTTTGGGTTAGTAGTTGGCCTCGCTTTAAAATGCATCATAACGCCAATGGCATGCCCTTGCGCTATTCGACATCAACTGAGAGACATACACACCAATATAAGCACGGGTGATAGTGAATCATCTACACAAAAAAGGGAAAGTGACAATTGCAAAGTCAAAGTCAAAGGTATCAATATTAGTTTATGTCAGTCTGCCACATTAGATCAATATTAATAAATATCCAAATTATGAAGGCACATCTTGTCAGAACTTCCTGTGGTTTTTTGGCTGTCCCTTTATTCAAGTTGCAGGATATATCAAAAGACATAATTGTGAAAATTATCGATTGTTTAATTGATAAGACATCGGTCCATTATACCTATATAGCTAAGGTTTGAAGGACGACGGCAAGTTTTTGTTTTTATCCCGTAACAGTTTTGAACAATTCTGCTTATATGAATATATAAAAAATAAGTCTGCCCAAAAGGGGCACAATTAGACCATTAGAAATACAAAGATGTGCTCGAAAAGACATGGTTCTCAAAGGACTACATAAATATTATCTATTAAGAGAAATCCAAGCATCTCTGCTTAATATCTCTCTTCAGGGAGCTATCTTGTTGTGGCAATCAGAGTGGTTTGCAAATATGTTCTGTTTCCCAATGACCCAGAAACTTGATTTCGGTGCGGTGCCGTTTTTATGTTCAAAAAGCAATTAACAATTATCTGAAAAAAGGTCCAGTTTAATTTTCGTGAGGAATTTGTTTATAAGTGTGGAAATCATAGTTTGATGGCAGTCAATTTTAGAAAAATCTCAGTGACTTGAAGTTTTCTACATAAAGCTTTTTCGAGTTTTTGAGAAATCCACTCTGAATTAGACAACCACTCGAATATGTAGTGGAACATATCTTGAAGTACTCTTAACAGCGTTAGTAGTTTGTATCAGTAGTAAGATAAGAGGCTGTAAGAGACTACTGGAACCACGAGGATCTTTGTGTGTTAAGGATCTTATGCAATTTTGGAATCCGTAAAGGTTGGTAATTCAAATGATCCTGATCTTCGGAAATTAAAGTATTTCAAACAAAGTGATTTTGAAGAATTCACTTTAGTCAGATTGCTAGGAGATAAGGTAGGATTCCCAGATGTGAAGTAAACCCTAGTTCATTTAAAGACAAGGTTAAATTAGATGACTTTACAAACAAAGACAATGTTTTACTTGCTTCCGCTGGAACCAGTACAGTTTCATGTAGTCTATGTAACTCATTTACCATTCTGGCTCCTTAAAGACAGAAGGCCAGTAATAGTACGCATTTCCCGCTAAATGTTAAACGGGTTTTAATAATTCCGAATACTTTGATTCCCCATTCCAGACAAAAGTGTCAAAGATCCTCCTCCCTAGGATCCACGTCCTGGCGATCGAATCCCTCTATGTTCGATCACCCGCTCACACGTCTTCACAAGAATTCATAATAGTCATGAAATTATGTACGCCATTTAAATTGAGCGAGGTTTCCCGGAATTAGGACCTTTTTGAAATGAGGGACTTAAGATCCCTCATTTGGACTATAATCATACTCCCCATAATAACATGACCAGCGGACATAAATAATGAGGAAGAGGAACATTGTAGCGACTGTTGGAGGATTCGTGGTAATTCTCATATTTAGACTGCAACTCTCTGTGATTTAAATAATTGGGTGCCATTAGTGGAACTATATACTGTATGAGAAATACAAGTGTGATTTCATCTTACAGTAGGCGAATACAGGACTGTACTTATTGAGTGTTTACGTTGACAGCACGATTCCTTTATTTGGTAAAGAGTAGGCGGCTTCAGGCGTAAACATCGCCCATCTGGTGGAAATGAACTATTGTCCTGAATGTTTGCTATGGATGCTCTGTTTTCTTAAAATACACCAAGTTCCAGGGAAATTAAATCTGGTACGAAAAATTAAGGATAAAGTTGAGCACTACCCGCCAGAACGTTAGAAAATATATACGCTTTATTACGTATACCGTATAACACATTACTTTCGAGGACCACTGTTTAATGATATAACTGGAGATACATGTACTTGATCAGAAATATAAAAAGCATTCTCTGTTCTGTACAAAGGCCCCTGGTTAAGCCACCCAGAAAATCCTATAGTTTATCTTGTGCTCCACCGATCCTTATAAATTCAACATACAATTCCATTATAAAGTCATTCTCAATCCTCCACAAATTCAGCCACGGCCACCATACCCATAACCTCTAAAATACCGCTATACAAACACACCATAGCGTCTGGAAGACCACCACGACATGCAATTACAGTCTCTCAATGCAACCATTTACTCGAGAAACATATCTTAAGCACCTACACAACAGAATGGTGATTTATATAGTGACAGACCTGTATAATATTTATGAAGAACCTACATGTACTACATTCATAAATGATGTTGACGGAATATCGAATATTAAAATTAGAATTAGTATTCTCGAATATTCTCGAATATTTCATTTCCTCTGCTAGTATTCCATTCCAGCTCTAAATGTACAAAAGAGTTCGATACCCATAATGGAGCACAATAAATGTTTATGTCACAATATATTGTTTAATCATTAGTTTCGAATCAAGAATAGAGAATGAAATTATGATAAAATTTTTTAACTAATTTCAATTATGACGAACTATGCCTAATTGTTAGATAAAAAATAAATATTCTCTCTTCTTTACATACGAGTGTACGTCGTTGCATTGCAGCTCTATGTATGCTATTCATATTTCTTTTTGTTACCTGAAGGTTGCTCTATACTCGAAAAAAAGATTTTCCAAGCATTCAGGTGAAACTGGTTAAGGACCCGATCATTTTATTTCCATCTATTCAGGTGGAGTCGCGATGTGAAGTGAAGGGGGGGGGAGGGCAGGAGCGCAGAGGGGGAAGGAGGGTCAAATACTGATGTATTCTTTGACACATCAATGAATCATTGCTTTGTTATTATTGGACACACAAATGTTCCAGGATAAATAGTAGGTTCACATGAGACACAAACTGTTCCTCAAAGCTTAGTGCTGAGAGATTACTTTTTAACAGATACCCTAGTGCCGACCTGACTCTGTCAGAATACTGAGCATTAGTCATGTTGTAGACTTTCCTACCTGTCCTGTTATGAATAAAAACCAAAGTAGGGCCCATGGGCTACATTGCTTCAAACTGAGGTACCTTTTAACTCCAGCAATGGAAAAGAACAGAAATTCATGATTTAAAATGAAAGTATGAAAAATGATACACCCTAATCGAAAACTATCTAAACAACACCAATCGTTTATATCCCACAGTTATCTGTTATAAGAGAAAGATGCTGCATGGAAAGGTCAGACAAAACTGATAGGGCATCTGTTCATACAAAGCCAACCCCCTAGCTAATAAATTATAATGCACAGACTTCTAACTGCAACTAGATTCTGAGACTTTAACTGAACACTCGACAAAGTCATTCAAGGCCACCACTATGGCAAATGTTTTTAAATGTACACAATCTGCATATGGTCGATAAGCAAGTGTGCAAGATGTTCAGTTACTGATACATGTGCTATAGGTTTTTGAGTTTTATTTACCAGTTTACACAATACTGTGAATTTATCATCTATGGAAAAATGGGAACGTTTTTTTCCAAAAATACTAACCACTAGAACCAAACATCCCCATATCAAAAAAAGGCATGTTTAGGCATACCTTTTTTAGTGCCGAAAGACGCTACCATCATAATGTAGTGCTATTATAATAAAAAGTTTACAGAAAAGGTATACACATTTGCCAATAAGGAACTTAATTGTTTTCAAATGTGCCTTTCAAAATGTACCTAAATTTGACTACTTGACATTTTGGAATAGTACCTCATAACATGTAACCTTTCAAATATTGACATTAGACACTTTTGCCAAAATAGTAGCCTCACATGTACCTAAATTTGACTTTAGACATTTGGAAAGATGCCTAAAGTGTACCAACATTTGACGTTTGTCATTTTTGACAGTGTACCTCATAATGTACCAGACTTTTGATGACTTTGAGTATTTTTGAAGTGTGCCTCCAAAGTGTACCAACAATTTTACGACTTTGACAATCACAATCTGTACTCATGTACTCTTTTTAGTACCAGAGCTATCTGGACTTTTGTTATTGTTCACTACATTAATCATTTGTATAATGTAACCTATTGAAGGTGTACCATATTTTTAGAACTTTAGTCCTTTCTAAATCTTAACATTAAAAAAAACCTTAAAAGTCTGTAAAGTATTTTAATTTGTTACCCCTGTACTTTCAACAAAAAACTTTCTCTACATTGTTTGGGATTACTCATACTTGAAGAGTCACTTGTTTGGGCACAATATGTCCTTTCGCATTAGCTGTCCGCTGTTTAGAGCTGAATTGGTCTCCAAGAATTCTATCGCAATGCTGAGTAAATGATTGTGCGGAAATTCTCTGAACTTGCATCAATTACTTCACTTTATAATTTATTACTTTGCTAAAAGCCTAATAATGAGACGCGTTTACCACTAAAAATATTTCATTGAAGTAGTTTCACAAAAGCACTGCGCTGCGAGGTGGATATGGTTCTAAAAACCCATGTCCACTAAAAATGAGATCAGCCACTGGTATCTTTGTGCTGTCTGGAAGGGGATTTGTACTGTACAAATTGATCATAGCGTCATTTTAAAAACCATCACTGATGCACTGAATTCACGGTTGACGATGACACCATGGTAAAATAATTTACAAACGCTTTATCGATATTTTGTATCTTGATGGTTTATATATCTCTTGAAAATCTCTTCATGATTTCTGTGAAATCCCTTGTGCACAATTTTCATCAACCATGAATTTGTTCGTATCTCTTCTATGAGGAATGATTGACAACTAGACAATAATCTGCAGATATCCTGAGAAATTAAACATAGAAATCTTTTGTAAAATTTAACACTTTCTTTATGGATGTAAAAAAACCAACAAAAGACAAACCTTTGGATTTATTTTTAAAAGTCACGCAAGATTGGATTGATTGAAATTATGTTTACTTCTCCATTTGACTCTTTCTGCAAAAGGCTGCATCCCGGTAATTTTCCATCATTTCATTAGCTCTCTTCTTTAGTCACACCGCTAATCTGGTCATGTTTTTGGAGGAAAACAAAAAAAACCAAAAAAAAACACACCTAAGCGTTGAAGAAACCACACAACGATAATTCACATCCTGAATACATATAATAGCCTGCGAACCTTCTCCTATATGATTTAAACTGTCAGAAACTACGAAACCAGAATAGTCGGACGACGCTTCTTCCTGATTCAGTACGATTTCAGTTTTAGGTATACCAGTATGTGTCAAAAAGCACTGGAGAGATATCGTCTTAATTACTATTTCTATTTAAAAAAAATAATTTAAAACCTGCTTACTTTGCTTATGCCTCACGTTTCCTCCGATCGTCTTTATTAATCTTCATACTGAAATTAGACGTGGTTTTCAAGCTACGTAGGCCAACACACTCTCTCCAATTAAGTAGTACGATCGAACCTCGCATGACAATTAGC
The DNA here is from genome assembly GCA_903981925.1 of Ostrea lurida. Taxonomy (NCBI): domain Eukaryota; kingdom Metazoa; phylum Mollusca; class Bivalvia; order Ostreida; family Ostreidae; genus Ostrea; species Ostrea lurida. The sequence goes on along the minus strand of CAJDSM010007135.1, from coordinate 8,751 downwards.
TCGAAATTTAGGTTTAGGCGGTAATTGTCGTGCACAGCTCACAGAAAGATTTATAACTACTTCGCCAAACGCGTTTTCTCGCTTAATCAGCTTCTGTAATCATCCTCTGTCGTTTCTCACTTTCGCGCCATATTGAAATATTGGAAGGAAGACGACAAACTTGAACTCGGCAATTCCGTAAATAATTCTAAATTATTACAATCTTCAAAATGTGTTTTAAGAGCTAATTTATTAACTTTTATGAATTAATTATAAGAGCAGAAAATTTACACAAAGAGAATTAATAACGGCATTTTTATTAAAATAACATAAACTTACTTCGGTCTATCTCACGTACTTTCAAATGAATTGGTCAAAATTATAGCTCTCGTACTTAACCGCATTTTGAAGCATTCTTGAAATGATTTCAGAAAGCGAAAATGAATTGAAAGCAAATGACGCTACGGTTTTTGCTTTAAATCACCACATATCTTTGTGGTGATGGGATGCAAATGTATGTCGTAGAATACGAGGACGATATCCAAGATGAACATGATTTTCATGCGAGACAAATAGGCATAAGACACCCCGAAGTGCATGATTAAACTGGCGCTGGTCAGCCTGGTGGTCTTAGAGATCATAACATATAGGTATAGTCGGGTATCTTACTATACATTTGGAATTTAAACTTACACAATTCATGTAGCTTATTAGTTATTATAGACGTTTAAACTCTCTAGTATTTGGGGGGGGGGGGGGAATCACGGGCTTACAAAAGTCGGAATATTTAGAGGGGGTTAACACTACGAGTGCCTTATGCTATTTCAAAATTAATAGGTGAAATTCTAATTCAAGTTCAGACACTTGCATCTTTTACACATGTGTAACTTTGGTGGTCCATTTCAGATTATGTAAACATACATGAGTTAATAAGTCGTGAGGGAGGTATTTCCCTTTTGACGCCTCTAGGGAAAATGAATATGGAAAAACGCAAGTTATAATGGAAAAAGTTGCATGGCGTAGGAGCGGAGGGGTGATGAGGGCTATTGCAACTTTTGAAAGTAGGGTGGCCCGGTGCATTTTGTGGGCCCCCCCCCCCCGGCGTCCCCCTATCCGCCCCACACACACCACACACTTTTTTGTCAAGTAAACCTCCTCCGTGTTGTTGTATTACCTTTTATTTTTGTCTTGCTTGTCACATTATTTTTTTAAGTTTTGCCCTGCCCCCCCCCCCCCCCCCCCCCCCTTGGTGGAATTTTAGGAGTTTGCTCCACCACCCACCCCACATTCAAAGACAGGCCTATGCCTATGGGTTTGGATTGGCTGTAACTACCTTGAATTTAAGATGTGATCTTATTTATTTAAAACAGCGGTGCATGAATTCAGAATTTTTTTGAAGGGGATTAATTAAGAACTACCATTAAATGGTTTTTCATATAGTACATTTCCAGTAATATGTTATATATATGAGTAGGCAAGCTTACTTACAGACAAGTTGTTGTTGCAGGGGTTTCAACAGTCACGTTTAAAGGCAGGCATTTCGTAAAATTCTCAATGGTCAGTTATAACAATTTAATTTACCAATATGACCTATCATTGAGTCAAATGCTGTCTATGTGTTTCATAGCCGTTGTTATGTCGTTTTTCACACACTGATTTGACTACGGATTGTTCCGTTTACCTTGATCAAGACTATGGCTCACAGCGGGTGTGACCGTTCAACATGGGATGCTTACTCCTCCTAGGCATCTGATCCCATCTCTGGTGTGTTCCAGGGGTCCGTGATTGCCCAACTCTTGTTTTGTATTCTATTTAGGACTTACGAGATTGATCACTGTTCGTTATCTTTGCCTTTACATATATAATAAGAGTATGTACCTGTACATATTTGTACACACATACATATATGCACTGTAAGTTAACTTTCATTGTACATTTATATTTTGTTGTTGTCTATATCCATGGCCATTCCAATAAATATATATTTTTTTAGGACATCACGGCAGATGAACGCTACAGAAGAAAGACGTGGAGAGATTCCCAGTCATCAAACATTACAGAGAAGAGAGCGTTGGAAAAACTGTCTATTATAATTTACGAGTGTGAGCAAAGAGGTGGTAAAAAATCTTATACCCTTCCCCACCAATTCTAGGGTCGGTCGGGTTAATCGGAAAACACCACACAACCCTTTTGTTTTTGGCTTTATGTGTGACTAAATGCTTATCAAGATATGATATAGAAATTTTGATTTGAACAAAGTCCTGCTTCCAATTTCAACGTACGAATTTTCTTCATTAGACTCAAAGGGGGGGGGGGGGGGGGTGGTCATGTCGTACGTCTAAAAAGAAAAAAAAAAAAGCTTTATTTTTTGAAAAGTCGGACTATATATATCAAACAATTAACATTAGCTATTAACTAGCTATTTAACCGACTTTGCACAGATTGTGGCGTGGAGGGGGTCATTATGTGGGAGGAAGCCGGAGTGATTCCGTATAAAACCCACGTTCCGAAGTGGGCGTCCACCATACCCTCTCACATACTACCACCGACCAATACGCGCAGGATCGAACTCGGGTCGCAGCAATGGAAGCCAGTGCTTTAACACTATGCTACCCGGACAACCCTTTAATATTCATGCATGTATCTGATGTCTGTATTAAAATAAGGAATATTTGATACCTTTTATGAGAAGATGAATTACATCATTTATAAATAAGGTATTTGATACATGTTTTAATTCGTTTTATAACCTAGATTGTGTAAAAAAAAAACAAAAAAAAAAACAAAAAAAAACCCCACCTAACAGGCATGCCTAAAATACCTATGTAGTACCTCTAATGTGCCTATAATTAGGTACAAAATAGGGCAGACTTGAAGCATAGTCTTGGCACAGACTAGTAGGTACTTATTTGGTATAGATTGAGGCATACCTTAGGTATACTCGAAATGTACTTTATTAGTGCTTGAGAGATAATTCATATATGTGCCAAATATTAGGTAGAAAATGTAAAAGCAACATGTTAGGTATGCCTAGAAGGTACCTATATCAATTGTATGCCAAATTTGTGCTTGTGTGGGGTGGAGGTGGGTTACCTAAAATGTACCAATTGATCTAATGTACTAGGTACAAAATAGGCACATGTATATGTATTATATTAGATGTATGTAGGTACCTTTTAGGTATGATTAGGCACATTTTAGATATGCCTAGCAAGTACCTAGAGTTGAGTACCAATAATGTGCTTGTTGGATACCTAAAAACATGCCCATACTTCAATGATTTAGGTACACTATGTTGGTATACTTTAGGTATGCCTATACAAGCATGTTGTGATATTTTGTTTTAAATGTACCTAAAATATGCCAAATTTTGTCTAATAAATTTTGAAAAAGTGTACCTTTTTAATGCCTTATTGTACTAATTGAGTACCTATATTTACATTTGGTTCCAATCCTGTATACTTTTGGTATACTTTTTTTTGTGCCTATTTTTATTTAAAAATAGCAATACTAAATCTGTGCCTTTTTTTGGATTGGGTCTGCATATGTAGATATAAACAAGTGTGCCAAATTTCAGCTTTGTACTTGTAATGTATCTAGCTTTTAGAGTTCACCAAATTTTACTGTTCATAAATATGAATTACAAATCTGAGTTTTCATGAAAATTAAGATTTCCCCCCAAAATATGGCCCCTAATAAAACCACATTTTCATTATTGCACATCTGCATAAGAGTACAAGAGTTCAGCTAGTTGTACAAAGTATAGGTTTTGGTGGTTTTTAGTGTTTGATTGAATCCACACGTAGTATTGATATACTGACCACTCTTTATAAATAAAGAATAAAAATGCCCATTTATTTATAATTAAAACCATTGTTCAATGCATTGGCCATTTTTCTTTAGCATACTTGATGTTACATCACTGTAAAACATATTGTAGGGAGTTGCCAGTCTTTAAATCTGAATTATTGATGCTTGGGTTACACTGGAGAAATATGAGGAGTTATGATTCAAGGAATATTTACCTCCACGGAATCTAAAGTTCTGAGTGGGAACCTGTACACTTCATCCCACAGGTCAATACGAACTCACAGTAGAGTACAAAGCCTTATATTCACCCTCGCATCACTCTCCCCACGAGTCAATACAATCTAACAGTAGCAAGGGAAGTACAAGCCTTATATTCATCCCAAACACAATCATCCCCACGAGTCAATATGACTCAACAGTAGTAAGAGTACAAGCTATAATTCACCCAACACACTCATCCCCCACGAGATCAATACGACTCAACAGTAGTTAAGAGACAAGCCGTTATATTCACCCAACACACTCATCCCCCACGAGTCAATATGACTCAACAGTAGTAGAGTACAATAGTTATAGTACATTAAGGACTTATATTCAAACCACACCTCAATCCCCACGAGTCAATACGACTCACAGTAGTAAAATTCACCTAACACAATTCACCCCCCCTTCCCGAGTCGTACTACTCAACAGTAGCAAGAGCTCACTTGGCGCCCATCAGCCATTTTGTTCTGGTTAAATCGCGCAGGAATATTCATATATTATAAAACTTTGATGTGTCGATCGGTGCGACATGAACGCCCCCGCCTACAGTTAAATTCGTAGGGTTGGAAATTGAAACCAGGAATTTTTCTATATTCAAAGGTCAACTGAACTTCCTCGATGTTCAATATCTTGAAAAGCATTCAGAGACATCTCTAGAATACTGAAATTATAGGTAATCTCCATACAAAAAGGCAAGTTTTTAAAGTTTAAAGGGGCACACTCCATCAAAAATAGGGCACTGCCAAAGCCGCTACATTGATACACACGCATACATTATTGTCCCAAAATCGAATTTTAACAAGTAAATGCATATCCAAGGATCATAAATACTTGAAAAAAATTGGATCAATGTGAAATGTTCAGTGCATTGAAAAATCAATGTATTTGCATCTCCACATTGTGATCTATCTGTGTGCCAAGTTTCAGCAAAATCCCCCCCCAAGGGTTAGGAGGAGTTGCGAAGACAAAGTATTTTGCATAGAAAAACCAAAGTCCAAGGAACCTAACTCCTTTAAAAAAACGCCGGACAGCATTCCCCTTGTAATATGCACATCTCCACATTGTGATCTTTTCTTTGTACCAAGTTTCATCAACAAAACCCCCCCCCCCCCAAGGGTTTAAGAAGAGTTGCGAAGTCAAAGTGAAAGGGACAGACGAACGAACACAGATGCTGTTAATAGCATAATACGGCCTGCTTTTATGTGGGCGTATTAAAAATGATAAGAGTGATCTTGGTTTAAATTCACATGACTAGTGATTAGAAGCTGATCTACTGCACTTGGAACTTTTTGGAAGAGTTGTTCTGCCCTTGATAAAAATTGGGCACCGCAAGCCCGTACATGATAAACACGCATATGTTTTGGACCCCGGGATCTACATATGTAACTCCTTTAAAAAACATCGGAGTTAAGGATTAAGGAGGAATTGCAAAGACAGAGTATTTTACATGAAAAACGTACATGTAAGTCCAGGTGCCCTAACTCCTTTAAAAAACATCATACAACATTCCCCTTGTAATATGCACATCTCCACATTGTGATCTTTCTATGTACCAAGTTCATCAAAATCTCCCAAAGGGTTTAGGAGGAGATGTGAAGACATTTAGATTTTGCATAGAAAATCCTAAGTCCAAGGACCCAACTCGTTTTCAAAAACATCGAACAGCACTCTCCTTGCAATATGCACATACTCCACATTGTGATCTTTTCTTTGTTACCAAGTTTCATCAAAATCTTCCCAAGGTTTAGGAGGTGTTGCAAAGACAAAGTATTTTGCATAGAAAACCCCAAGTTCCAAAGGCCCTAAACGCCTTCAAAAGACATCAGATAGCACTCCCCTTGCAATATGCAACATCTTCACATTGTGATACTTTCATTTACTAAGTTTCCTCAAATCCCTCCAAGTTTAGGAGGAGATGTGAAGACAAAGTGGAAAGGGACAGACGGATGACAGAGTATACCGGTATAGCATACAGATCGTCATTTTCTTACAAGTTCAACAACCCATTATGTTTTTTAATTGATTGATAAGCACATACAACAAGCAAAAATAAAATATATTTGAACAAACAAAATAAACTCCGAAGATCCAGAGATCTCACGAGAGTGAACTCGAATTTTTCTCCGTCGCGAGGTTATGGAGTGATCGGAATGAGCGAAATATAGCGACTGGATTAATTATTCGGGTTACACTGAGTGTTAATACCGGGCCCGTACACATGTGTATGATCCTGAAAAATTGCGTACATACCGCCCTTGTAGATATCGATCTTCCGTTAGGAAATCATACCAAAAGTTTTCAAATTCAAATTTTCGACACTTTTGCAAAATCCTGAAGAAATGGGTGTTTATTAGTGTCGAAAAATATTAGAGAAATTACGGTATAACGCCCCTGTTTTCATGCAGGCGTATAAAAAACAAAACCCAACATCAGGATTTTTCAATGATATGACAATATTGATAATTCACATTCAAATGATAGAGACCAATAATTGGTACCTAACTATATCCCAAGCACAACAAATATCTTCAACCAAGCATCGTATTGTACTGCTTTTATAGATTAAATAACAAGTTGAACAACTGGTAATGTATAAATACACCAACTGTTTTATTCATACATAGCATTCCTACTACATGTAAGGTCTCTGTTTAGGCCAAAAATAAAAATAGCTGTGTTTCCGCTAACATACCAGAAAAAATTAGGGTAGGTAGGTAGGGAAATACATTTTATTTACTTTTTAAATTTTATTTTCAATAGTAGGCGAACACATTACATAAATAAACTTCAACAATAAAGTCATTTTACACCTACTGATATTCATTATGATTTATTATCATTAACTATGGAATTTCTATTGAATTTTATACTTTGAAGTTTTGTTTTGAGTTACAAACATATCACATACTTGACACAGTATAACTTAAACAAAAATCATGGACTAGGAATATATTTTATCCAGAAAAGTACGATTTTTTTCTCAAAATTTCAAATAAAATGTTTAGGGTCGGGGCTATAATTTAGGTCGGTCGGTGTAGCGGAAATCAAACACATTTTATTTTAGGCCTTAGTGGTTTTAATATTGAAGGATCTTTCACTAATTGGGATCAT
>CAJDSM010007108.1:0-13339 GCA_903981925.1 Ostrea lurida | reverse complement strand
ATCTATGACATACCGTGGCCACCGGATTTTGATTGTTACAGAGAACCAGACAAAATTGCAGGTCAAAGACCAAGGTAAAGTATGGTGATATTTACATCTAATTGTATATGAAGTATTTTCAATGTGACAATTTTACATACGTTATATCTACATGAAAATATGTACTTTACTGAAGCTTTTTTTTCCCCCAGTTGTGCAAGTTGGAACAACAATTAAAACGAAAGATGTTGCTGTTGCTTGCAACCTGCTGCATGCACCCCCTCTACTGAGACTTGGGCAGGAGAAGATCCAACAAGAATCGTCAGCTTCCTGCAACACCTCTTTTCCTTCTGAGGATAACATCTCAGAAGATGAAGAAGATGACGAAGATGAGGAATTTACGTTGAGTGAATCCTACAAATCGGATGAATCAGCGGAAAGTGAACAAGAGTAAGTTAATGATTTAACTTAGTTACAATTTACAATATTGTCGAGTGCTTATTGCTTAGGAATTAAAGCACGTTAGAATTAATACAGAGATTTTGTTTTTCCTTCTTGTATTACTAGTAATTTATATGATAACAATAACACCAATAAAAAGCGGAAAATTTTATTTTAAAACAATTATTTATTGAAATGATAGGAAATATTCCCAAGTTGTTTCATTGCTGCTACGATACATATGTCCCAAGAAAATTGGCCCTAGGACCTTTTTCAAACTGACATAAGCTTAAATGCTTTGTGCTTGGTTCTACACTTCAGGAAGCCACAGCCTCGGATGTTCCTGGTGTATGAAACCCAACTTTTGGAGTTGTTTTCAAGTTGCCCCTTATGTCCCAGTCCTACTCTAGGATAAATTGAGCACTGCAGAGGAACATGCATTGCAGTGTTCCAGGACTGTGGTGTTTGTGTTTGGGGATATCAACGGACATGGCGCAGCCAACCATTGATTGGAAATATACCTGCAGGAAACTTGGAACTTTCTTCTGCAATATTATTCTCAGGTATTTTTGGTCAAAAAAGTGAAATTTCTTATATATATCTATGTATATATTTATACCCCTTGCAAAAGAAGTGGGGGGGGGGATATAGGTTTCACCGTGTCCGTCTGTCTGCCTGAAATGTTGTCCACAACTCTTCCTAAATGGCTTGCAGGATTTTAATGAAGCTTTGTAGAGTGTTAGATTACATGATGGAGATTTTGCATATTGTCAGGAATTTTATTTTGGACAATTTATGTTATGTACAAGATATGGATGTTTGGACTTGGGCATTTTTCACCAATATACCAGTGCATCATTGTGTTGTCCACAACTCCTCCTAAAACTTAATATACTATATTACCCATTGATTAGACAACTTCTGTTTAATCTGAGATAAGCTGTTTGTGTACCCGCGGGGGAATTAGTCCCGATAGGACAGTTCTAGTTAAAATTTGTTTCCTTTTCACATCTTTTGTCAATCAATTTATTTTTAGGTTCACTGCCTTCCAAGAGTATTAGGATGTTCAAATTTTTGAATATGGCAACAATATCCGTAAGGACCTTTATGTATCACCAGCAGTACTATCTCCACCCAGCAGTGTTGCAAGTATGGAAGAATCAGCAGAGCAGTTATGTGGAAGAAGTGCAGAGGATAGGTCGTGCTGTTCGATTAGGGGGTGATGGACGTGCAGACACACCAGGGCTAGTGCAATGTTCGGAAGTTATACCCTGATGGATTTAGAGCAGAACAAGGTGTTTGAGACTCAACTTGTTCAGGTAAGAATGCCCTTGTTAAATATTTCATCTAAAAATGTTATATCTAATCACATGCTTCACACTTTACAAGTTTTTAGCTCACCTGACCCAAATGTTCAAATGAGCTATTGTGATCGCCTTTTGTCCGTCTGTCTGTTAACTTCTCACATTTTCGACTTCTTCTCAAGAACCGCTGGGCCAAATTCAACCAAACGCATGATTATATAGGGAAATCTTTTAAAATCTTCCAAAGAACCACTGGGCCAGAAAAGCTTTCTGATATAGTGAAATTAAATTTGTTTCAAATCATGACCCCCAGGGGTAATGGGGCCACAATAAGGGATCAATATTTTACATATATAATGAAATTCTTTTAAAATCTTCTTCATTGAACCAGACGAGTGGATATATAGTGAAGATTAAATTTTGTTCAAATCATGACCCCCAGGGGTAATGTGGGGCCACAATAAGGGATCAATATTTTACATATATAATGAAATTCTTTTAAAATCTTCTTCATTGAACCAGACGAGGATATTTGCCTGAAAGCTTCCTGATTTGGAGTTGATTTAAGTTTGTTTAGATACCCCCCCCCCCCCGTTCCAAGGGTTGGTGGGGCCACAATAGGGGATTAAAGTTGCTACTACTGCTCTTTTTAGTGAAGCAGTGCTCATGTGAGCTATGTGGCCGATGGGCCTCCTGTTAAAGCATCTTCTTGTAAACTGTGTGTGCTTAATAATATGTTGCATTGAACTAAGAATGCAAATAAAGTCAATTTCTATTACAATTTTCAGAGCAATGAAGTACCCAGTAGTTGCCATATGGAAAAGGAAGGATTGATCAGGGCAATTCGGTTTATGGAAGACAATGGAGTTGCCATTAGCCAATTAGTGACTGACAGACATCTACAAGTAGCCAAATGGGTTCGGGAGAACTTGCTAGGAAAACCCACTATATAGATGTATGGCACGTAGCAAAAGGTACCCAATAAGAGTTTATATGAGATTATTATTGAACTAGTAACTCTAACATAAATTTCATGCAAGTTAAGAGTTATTTTCTTTCCATTATTAGGTTTGAAGAAGAAACTCGTAGCCCTAAGTAAGGAGAAGGATTGTGAGGTTCTAAAGATTGGATCAAAAGTGTCACAAATCATTTGTACTGGGTACCGTCTTCAACACCAGAGGGTGAGGATGAAGTGAGATGGGAAAAGTGGCAGCGTTTTTAGACACTTGCAGAATGAACATGAAGGCCACGGTGACAACACCCCAATGTGAGCATGGGTATTTAGACCCAAATGTTAGACAAAAAGATGGCTCAGGCCTGGTAAGGGCACATTGTCTCTTTTGAATATGATGAAAAATTCCTATTGTCAAGTGTCAACACTGTAATAATTGTTGTAAACTAAATTTAATTGGTTCCCATGTACATTTAACAAAGTGGTCCATTACTTATGATTTATTTTATTACTATTTCACATAGGCACAAAAGTAGTGGAAAAGTTGGAGGGAATCATTTACTCCAGACAGATGAGAAAAGACATCAAGATGCTATCCCACATCTGCAGACTTCCAACTTAGAGGCATACCATTCCACGATCAATCATTTTGCTCCCAAAATGAACAAGTTTTCGTACAAAGGGATGCAGAGCAGGTAATACATATCCACTTTTATATTATTTGTCTATAAAGCTTTTTTTGTATGAATATTTGACTTTTGAAAAAAAAAATCTGTTTTGCCCACACACACAAAAAAACACCCTAATTTTCACATTATAATTTATCATAGACTGATACTAGCTGCACTGCACTTCAACGAAAACAGCAGTCGGAAGCAGGCATCAACAAAAACGAATCAACTGTGCTATAAGATAGCCTTCCCAAAACAGAAGAAGGGTGATTACACCGTGAAGAAAGTCAAGACTCAAAGTACACAGGTAATTTTTTTTGTTTTATTGATCATGTAACATTCCAAGCATCAGTGATCAGTTGTAAAGTTATATCTTTATTAGTATATAGTGTTGTTTATATTCAGGATATGTTGATACCCTGTTTGAGGAAGTGATGTCCCGGGTGCCAGAACGGTGAAGTACCACATGTTGAGGAGTTGCCACCTCCACTCTGTGATCAGTTTCACCATCCAGACAAAGACACTGCAGTGCGTTCACTTCTCACTCGATTCAGATGAAGTTGAAGCCCCGATAGCTACCATCTTCTTCCGGAAATGTGGACCTGATTCTGTGCACTGCACAAGCGGGCAATGGAACTCGAACCGTTTTTCCAAGCCAACCCCAGCACCATCTGACCAGTTGCCGATAAGCTATATACCTGTATCGACTGAAAGATCATACAAAATATTTTTGAGTATAATTTCATGAATGAAAAGTAAGAACTGTTGTTGTGTTGTTGTAGTTTGACTGTTATACAATATGTTGTTCATGGTTTAAATGTACATTCTGAAATGTGATTTCTTATTGTAAATGTGAATAAAGTATACCCATTGCATTCTGGTAGATCCTCGTACTGTTGTCTGTAAGCATAATATGCTGTACGCAGAACTGCAGGCTGGGAACATACAGGTGGAAAATCACTGTGTTCTGTAATACAACATTTTCCTTCTTCCGCCTCAAGAACAATGGAAATCTGTTGAATTCCCTACAACAAACAGACTCGTGGGATGTTGTCATGGCAGGACAATGTTCACAAGTGCACCTGTTGAATAAAATATATATATTAAGAAAATCAAATTAAGAATCTGTCGGATTTGGTGCAACTTGACGAAGTTTCTCCATAATGAGTTGGGGGGGGGGGGGGGGGTGAGGAGAGTAATGTAATTGCTACATATAATTGTTAGGTAAATGTGGACTCGTCACTGTAAAATATGAAGATAATTACTATGTTTTCAATGAGGGTTGAAGTGGGTTTTAGTAACGTGACATCATGACTGGAGTGATAGTGCTCATTTTAGGTGGATTATATATACTATTTTTCATTTAAGGTAGTTCCATACTTTTAAAAAAGTTTCTGTTTACCCTATATTTTCTTCTCTTTAATAGCTAAAACAACTTATTACTAACCAAAAAGACCATGTAAGACATACCTACCGTGCATTTTAACACACAATTCGATATGGAGTACACACACCCTTTTTTCAAAAATCAAAATTTAGCACACCTAAGTATGATCTCATATTTTATTATGCAGAGCACCAAAACACATCATACTTGATGATAATAATAATAGAACAATGTATCTTTTGTTTTTTATAAATAAAAATTGCAGAATTTTAACCGAGAATGTTATTTTTTTCTGAAAAATTCACTTTCGACTTAGGAAGAAAAAACTGAAAATGTTCGATAAATGGAATTTGAAAAAAAATTGAGTTGTTTACATACCATTTTTTAAAAAGAATTATTTAGTGTTGAATCGTAGGGTCACACAATTTTGTTTTTATCATAATTGCCCATGTAGGTTTTTCAAATAACAATTCTAAACAAGTATACCCCTTAATGACAATTTCAACTTTTCAAGAAATTGTTAGAAAAGCTTTAAAATAGGAAGATCTTCCAAGAAGATATATTATTACAATCATGCTAGATAAAATACACGGTAACATGAATTGAAAATATTGAGTATTGGTCCGACATGCAAATAAATACAGAAATACTGCAAGAAGGGGTGGGGGGTAAGTATGATGCCTAAATTTTTTCCTGACAGTTTTCAAGGCCACTGACACATGTACAAATAGTCATATACAGATCATTTAAGTCTAAATACATGTATTATATAAAGGCGATGCAATGCAAGTGAAGTCATTTCATATAAAATACAGACTCTGAAATACATTGTACTGCAGAAGGGGGGTGGTAAGTGTGATGTCTAACTTTTTTTCCTGAACACTTTTTCAAAGGCCACTGATCCATGCACAAATAGTCATATAGAGATCATTAAACTCAAATAATACTAATCCACTTTAAAATAATTATATAAAGGCAATGTAAAGTAAGTAACAATCATTTACATTAAAATGCTCTGCCAACACAAAAGCTGATTATTGTGCGGGTTTTTTTTAAAACCACTTCACTGCGTATCAGTGACGTCTAATTATAAGTGAAATATTCTTAAAGTGATGTTAAACTATACAATCAATCACAACTTGTATTTTCTGTGAAATATTGATTACATGCGATGGCAAAATTTCACCGGAAATAGTAGGTCGCAATTCTAAATTAAAACCGGAGGCGAAAAACAAACCGATTAACCTTAATATGATGTATTTAATTATAATTTTTTGAATATTCCTGTTATGGTTTTGCAGTGCTGTATTTTTTGACTGCCGTAGGCCGTATTGGGTTCATTTTGGTTACCACCATTATTAATAATATGAAATTATGTTAAAATTTCTCTTCTAATCATTTAATTAGACATATTTATTTCATATTAAGGGAAAAAAATAACAGGATCATAAATTCATGCCTCAAACAAAAAATATTCACAATTTCTAGGACTTCTTCAATGAATTCTGATATTGCTGTTTGACAGATGGGGCTGCACATAATAAAAATACCATAATTTACTCATGTTACTGACAACCCAGGGATTTATCCAGCTTTAAATACTACTACCCATTTCGTTATTTAGGGAAATTTTTGGCTTACAGGGGAAGGGGAGGAGGATCGACTTCTAAGATTAGATAACATAAAAACAGGCATACAATTTATTGATTACTAATTCTTTATGTATTGTAAAAACTTTATATATTAATAGCATAAATATTTGGAATATACATGTATAAAATTGAATTTTGTTTAAAAATCCCCATATTTTTGTGTGGTTTCTACAATTCAGGGGGGGGGGTATCTGTGGAAGGGGAAATTTTCCTTTGTTGTCGAAGGGGGAAAGGTACCCTTTACCGGTAAGTAAAATCCCTGCAACCACCTAATTTTTGCTATTATCAGAACCCTCAAATGAACAAAAACTATTGGTAAGGTCCAACAATAAAGTTTTCTTTTCATTTTTTAAACAATATATAAATAACAATACTGCTTACCAGTCATTTCTTCCAATCCGTTCAGGATTGTTATTGGGTTGAAATTGGTGCGGGCAATTCCTCGTCTGAATCTACCTCTGGCTCGAATAAGTAAGGTCGGACACAAGGCCAACAGTCTCGAAACTAAGCATCAAATGAAGATGACCCAGCAGACATAACCGAGACGTTTTCATCACTCAAACTCGCAATTTCATCGCTTCTCTCCATATTCACCGCTTGCTTTTGTTGACCTTATAACGTCACTTTCCGCCGAAGCCTCGTTTTCGTCTTATTCTATTTTTGCTTAATTGGATTTTCATAACAGGTAAAAATAGCGTTTTAAAGCGACATAACTCCGTTATCGCTGAACTGATTTCGATGCGGTTTTTTGCAATGAGTTTAAAAAATTTAAAACCTCCAAATAAGATGCATTTAAGCGGGACTGCAGGTACCCTTAAATAATCATTACAGACATATATACGAGAGAGAATGAGAGAGAGAAGAGAGTAGAGAGATACCTCTATGGCTGTGATAATTCTGCCGGAGTATAAATCTTTTCTCAGTATTCCAATCATTGTATACTTTTGTCCAATTTTCAACTTTTACTGTCCAATTCATCTGCAGTATTCAAAAGTGAAGCAATTTTAATGAGAACTAGAACTGTCTAATCGGGACTAATACCCCCGCGGGCACACTACATAATGAACACAACAGATTTTCTCAGATTAACAGAAGTTGTCTATAAATGGGTATCATTAGTATATAATTCTTTAGGAGGAGTTGTGGACGATGCACTAATGCATACATTGGTGAAAAATGCCTAAGTCAAACGTTCATATCTTGTACAACAGAGGCCCACGGGCAAAATCGCTCACCTGAACACTGCTTCACTAAGAAGAGCAGTAGTAGCAACTTTAATCCCGTATTGTGGCCCCACCCAACCCTCAGAGGGGGATGGCATTATCTAAACAAACTTATGTCTACTCCATTATCAGGAAGCCTTCAGGTAATATCCACTCGTCTGGTTCAATGAAGAAGATTTAAAAGAATTTCCTATATTATTTGCATGTTAAATATTTGATCCCTTATTGTGGCCCACATTACCCCTGGGGGTCATGATTTGAACAAATTGAATCTCCACTATATCAGAAGCTTTTCTGGCCCAGTGGTTCTTGAGAAGATGATTTTTAAAGATTTTCCCAAATATATCATATGTAAAACTTTGATCCCCTATTGTTGCCCATCGTACCCCCGGGGGTCATGATTTGAACAAACTTGAATCTCCACTATATCAGAAAGTTTTCATATAAATTCAGCTTTTCTGGCCCAGTGGTTCATGAGAAGATATTTTTAAAGATTTTCCCTATATAATCATATGTAAAACTTTGATCCCCTATTGGGGCCCCATCGTACCCCCGGGGGTCATGATTTGAACAAACTTGAAGTCTCCACTTATCAGAAAGCTTTCATATAAATTTCAGCTTTACTGGCCCGAGTGTTCTTGAGAAGAAGTTTTAAAGATTTCCTATATAATCATATGTAAAACTTGATCCCTATGGGGCCCATCGTACCCCCGGGGTCATGACTTGAACAAACTTAATCTCCACTTATCAGGAAAGCTTTCATATAATATTTCAGCTTTTCTGGCCCAGTGGTTTTGAGAAGAAGATGTTTAAAGATATTTCCCTATATAATCATATGTTAAACTTTATTACCCCTATTGGGCCCCATCGTACCCCCGGGGGTCATGACTGAACAAATTGAGTCTCCACTATATCAGGAAGTCTTCATATAAAATTTCAGTTTCCTGGCCCAGTGGTTCTTAAGAAGAAAAGATTTTAAAGAGTTTTCCCTATTAATCATATGTAAAACTTTGATCCCCTAGTGGGGCCCATCATACCCCCGGGGTCATGATTTGAAAAATTGAATCTCCACTATATCAGGAAGCTTTCATATAAATTTCAGCTTTCTGGCCGAGTGGTTCTTGAGAAAGAGATTTTTAATGACACCACCCTATTTTTGCATTTCGTGATTATCTCCCCTTTGATGGGGGCCTGGTCCTTCATTTGAACAAACTTGAATCCCCTTCCCCAAGGATGATTGTACCAAGTTTGTTGAATTTCGTCCAGTGGGTTCTGGAGAAGAAGTCGAAAATGTGAAAAGTTTAACGGACAGACTGACGGACAGACAGACGACGGACAACAGGCGATCAGAATAGCTCATTTGAACCTTCGGTTAAGGTGAGCTAAAAATGTCCAAATAAAAATTCCTGACAATATGCACATCCCATTATGTATTCTAACACTCCACAAAGTTTCATAAAAATCCTGCAAGTCGTTTAGGAGGAGTTGCCGACAAGCACACTGATGCATAGGTATTTTGGTGAAAAATGCCTAAGTCCAAAACGTTCATATCTTGTACAAAAATTGTCCAAAATAAAATTCCTGACAATATGCACATCTCCATTATGTATTCTAACACTCCACAAAGTTTCATAAAAATCCTGCAAGTTGTTTAGGAGGAGTTGCGGACAACAACATATTTCGGACAGACAGACGGACGGACAGACAGACAGGGTGAAAACCTATATACCCCCAACCTTCGTTTGCGGGGGGTATAACAAGAGGCTCACAGGCCTTTACCAGTCACCTGAATATCATCAGCCCATACAGGGAATCTCATATTTGCAGTGAAGTCAAGTTAAATGTATTTCACTTAGCTGATCTCAAAAAATTGGATTTATTTGACTAACAAATTAGGAAAATTTTGCTGATTTTCCAATTGGGAAGGGTCCTTTGATTGGCCCCAAATCAGGGAGAGTGACAGCCCTTTGGCAATGAATTTCACACTTTTATAGAGGGCTTCATGGATATCATACAGTCCCTGAAACGTTCTACTTTACTTTTTCCCGTGCGTTCATCGTGCGGTCACCGTGCGTTTCCCAGTCATTTTTCATTTCATCGTTCAGCGTGCGGTCACCGTTCGTTCTGCGTGCAGTCTCTGTGCGGTCACCGTGCGTTCAGCGTGCGGTCACCCGTTCGTCTGCGTGCGGTCACTGTGCGTTCAGCGATCGGTCACCGTTCGTTCTGCGTGCGGGCACCGTGCGTTCTGCGTGCGTCCACCGTGCGTTCTGCATTGTGGTCACCAGTGCGTTGTGGTAAAGTTAGAACGTTTCAGGGAACTGTAATCCACACATTAGTTTTCCTACATAATATATATATATATTATATTATATATATATATATAAATTAATATCACGGATGGAGAGAAATTTTCTTAGGTATATTACATGTTTACTATTGGACATACTGGCCTGCCTAGGGCCTGAACCCCTGACACAGGAGCACAGGAGCCATGAACACAATTTAGTAGTCGAAGGCTTTAAAGACATCATATCATGCATTTAGTTTTCTAGAAATGTCAAGGTAAAAAATATTGATGTGTTGAATACTGATGTCACCAATACGTATCAGCATCATAAGGTTTGATGAAAATATCTTGAATAATTTCTTTGAACCTGAGCTAAATACAAAGTGTGACAGGGGAACAAAAGACAGACATTACTTTAACACTACATGTCCTGCCAGTTTATAGCGGGGCATAAAAAGGTCACAGTTTTTAGTACATGTATAAAATCAGATTCCTCTCATGTTAAAAATCGTGATAAAAATAACTCAAGTCTGAGAGTGTGCTACAGGAATTTCATGTTCTGTAGGTCAAGGATAGTGTGTCAAAAACTCCTCAGGGCAGACGGGAAAAACAAGAGGTATACTGTGAGCAAATGCTCACCAAGGACACCCCCGCTTACCCCAATCTCCCGAAGGGTATTGTTAACTGTTCAAGAATTTGAAATGGAAATCATATTGCTTACCTTTATGTCAGAGAGGCTTGACCTTTGACCTTTTGAACCCAAATTCAATATGAAACATCTGGTTGATTCATGGACAGTCATTTGTATGACATTGGAATCTAGGTTGAAAGTATAATGCTCTACAGCCCAAAAATCACATTTTGGTACTTCATGTCCAGTGCGTTTGACCGTTGACCTTTCGACCCTACATTCAATAGGGAAAATCTTCGTCCCATGAGTAGTCCATATGTTGAAATGTGGTAACTCTAGACCGCATAGATACTCCTCTAGAGCACGGTAATCATAATTGCTACTTTGATGTCCAGTGTGCTTGACCTTTTGACCCCAAATTCGATAGGAACATCTTCATCCCACTGGGTAGTCTATATGCTGTTATGGTGAATCTAGTGGAAAGATAACACTTTAGAGCCCGGAAACCATTTTGCTACTTCATTGTTCAGTGTGCTTGACCTTTGACCCCAAAATCAATAGGGAACATCTTCGTCCCATAAGTAGTCCATATGTATGATATGGTGACTCTAGGTGGAAATGAATAACACTTTAGAGCCCGGAAATCATTTTGCTACTTCTTTGTCCAGCGTGTTGGACCTTTGACCTTTTGACCCCAAAATCGATAGGGAACATCTTCGTCCCATGGGTAGTCCATATGTGCACATGGTTACTCTAGGTGGAAAGGATAACACTTAGAGGCCCGGAAACCATTGCGTCTACAGACGGACGGCCAGCCGGCCGGACAACCCGATTCCAGTATAACGCGCGTTATTCAATTTGTATGCACACACCGTTGCAGTTATGAGACTACATCTTTCAATAAATCATAATTCATTGCTTAAATAACCACAAATACAATTTGTTTTACAGCATGTCCTTGTTCAAAAGACTTTAAATAAAATAAATCTTACAATAGTCATTAGATTTATACCTCTCAACAGTAGTGTGACTGTCTGCTGCTTGAATCTTGTAAGATTGTTGTATTTCAGGTATTTCTCTGGAATGATTTCTGCTATCATTTTGTCTGCAATGGTAACATTACTTAAATGATGAATCATAATTAGCCTGATTGATAATTTGTACTTATTATTTCACAGAACACACATTTTTTGTTTTGAGTCATTCAATACTGTAATGCACAATACATTTATGAACTTCAAAGTGTAGAAAACCTCTTACCAGACAAATGCCTGCATGCCACAACCTCTTCCAATGTATGTCCACAAAATCGGCATTTGAAATCATTCCTATAAAAGGATACCACTGCATAAATTTAAATTGCAAAAGAACTCATTGTAGTGTGCATGTATTTCAATGTTTCTAGATTTTAATACTAATATGTTTCCTTGTTGTTAGTGTTTTTTAAAGACCAAGCTCAGTTTGGTATTTGTCAATATTAAGTGTCAGATATCAACTATTATTTATTTTTATTGCATTTAGGCAGAACAGAGAAATCTCTGGAGGATGTGCAAGTATTTTAAATGTTTTTGCTTTATTTTCATAATTCTGAAGGTTTTATTTGGTGACAAAAACAAGGGGTATACTCTGGCATTTTCATGGATATTGGAAAGTGTTACTGTATACATTAGTTTCTGGACAGACACAGCAGCCGGAGGAATGTCATCATGCAAGTGTTACTGTATAACCGATATAGTTCTAGCAGACACAGCAAACCGTGAGGAATGTCATCATGGATATTGGATAAGGTTACTGTATAACACATAATAGTTCTACAGACCACAGCAGCCGTGAGGGAAATGTCGAATCATGGATATAAGTGTTACTGTATAACCATATAGTTTCTGACGACACGCAGCTCGTGGAGGAATGTCATCATGGATATTGGAAAGTGTTACTTATAACCAATAATAGTTTTACAAGACACAAGCCCGTGGAGGAATGTCATCAAATGGATATTAGGAAACTGTTTACCGTATAACCATATAGTTCTACAAGACAACAGCAGCCGTTGAGGAAATTCATCATGGATATGGAAAGTGTTACTGTATAACCATATAGTTCTACAGACACAGCAGACGTGAGGAATGTCATCATGCAAGTGTTAGATAGTATAACCATATAGTTCTACAGACACAGCAGCCGTGAGGAATGTCATCTGGATATTGGAAAGTGTTACTGTATAAACCATATAGTTCTACAGACACAGCAGCCGTGAGAATGTATCAATGGATTAGAAAGTGTTCTGTATAACTCATATTAGTTACTACAGACACAGCAGCCGTGAGGAATGTCATCACTGAATGAAGTGTTACTTGTATACCATACTAGTTCTACAGACACACAGCCGTGAGGAATGTCGATCATGCAGCTCCTGATAAGGAACCTCCCATTCAAGGCTCAGTTTTCATAACCTTCATTTGAAAACAAGGTTGGACCCCCTTTACCCAAGGATGAATTGTATCAAGTTTGATTGATACTGACTTAGTGGTTCTGGAGAAGATTTTCCTGTATATTAGCATGTAAAACTTTGATTTCCTATTGTCTCCCCATCCTACTCTCAAAGGCTATAATCTGAACAAACTTGAATCTATTCTATATCAGAAAGCTTACTGGTAAATCGCCACTCTTATTGCCCAGTGGTTGATTTTTCAAGGTAATAATATTAAAAAACATTTCTGGTGATGCTTCATATAAACAATATACCAATAAATAGAATTTTCAGAGAATTTAATTGTTACCATCATTCTCCTTCTGACCCCCCCCCCCCCCC